>PVIH01014067.1:0-19102 GCA_004025045.1 Sigmodon hispidus | reverse complement strand
CCCCTGCCCAGTTTGTGGAAAGGCCTGGGTTGACTCCTCAGTGGCACATACACACAGAGAGATATTCTTAGTTTTTTTTTTAAAAAAAAGAATTATTATTGTTTTAATATTGAGTCTTCACCTTAGAGATTTATAGTACTAAATCTACAGATTTAGTGACAAACTTGTGTTTGTTTCATAATAATTTAGTATGGTGAAGACACTGCTCTAATTATGGAAGCTATTCCATACACTTTATGTTATTATGTTCACTACACTTCATTCCAACCTTCATATATTATAAAATTTCCATAATCAAAGTTTTTATTATATATATATGTATATATATACATTTTTTTGAGACAGTATAACTGTGTGGTCAGGCTTTAACCAGGCTGGCCTCAAATCGTTACTCTGCCCCACTCTCCTGAGTTCTGGGTTTGCTGCTATGTACCACTGCTTCTCCCTTATTACAAAAATTTAAAGACACTCAGGGTCTGAAGAGATAGCTCAGTGGCTAGGAGCACTGGCTACTTTTGTAGAGGTTGTGAGTCCATTTCCAGGAGCCATAGCAGATCATAGATATAGCATTCTGTAACTGTAGTTCTAGGGGACCTGATGCCCTCTTCTGGTCCCTTTGGTAACTGCATGCATGGGATACACAGACATACGTGTAGGAACTTAGGCTTATAAAAAGTAAAAATAAATCTTAAAAAAGGAAAGAAAGAATGCTTTGGATACCAGGAAAGACACAGACAGACACACACACACACACACACACACACACACACACACACACATGCATGCACACGCACACACACACACACACACACATACTGTAAATTGAGCAGGAGCTTTCTTATGTAGCCCAGGCTAGTCTTGAACTCTGTACTCCTGCTTCAGTCTCCCAGCTATTGCACCATGCCCTGCTCCTAAAAATAGCTCTTTCTCAGTTACATTCTGAAGTAATAATCTTCTGAACACATTGGGTCTTTTATAGTTATTTCTATTTTTTCTTTTGAGAGAGAGTTTCTCTGTGTAACCCTGGCTGGAATTCTCAGTGTAGTCCAGGATGGCCCCAAACTCACAGAGCTCTGTCTGCCTCTACCTCCTGGGTCCTGGGATTAAAGACGTGTGCCACAACCACCTGTTCCTGGGTCTTATAATATTAATGTTAATTTTGTTTCAGTTTTTTAAAAAGACCTGTTGATAGGTCTGTTGGACAATTAAAATCTGGAGATGGCTGTGGCAGAACAGAGCTTGATTGATGCTTTGCAAGGCTCTCAGTCCAGCGACGGGTGTGAAATAAATGTGTTGTAAAACCGTGTAAACATCCTTTACAGACTGCGTCCCTCTGGAGAGCTGTGTGCCTCCTGCAGCTCCTCTTGGTGGGAGGGAGATGTCAACACCAAATCACACCTGCCACCTCAATGAGAATGAGCTAAATAAATGACAATGGCCTGAAAACACAGATTCGGCTTGCCCCAGATACCATGTTCCAAGGTGGTTAGCTTTTTAGTTACATAACTAAGGAAAGTCATAAACCAAGATAGTCTTTGGAAAGATCAGGTAGGAATGCTAAGCAAACAGGGTAGCCTCCCTCTATTGGGGGCCTCAGATGCTGACTGGTGGCATTCTTAGCATTTGGTGATCAAACTTGGCTAAGAATGCCAAGTTACAATGTTTCATTTTGTAGTCTCAGAAATGTTAGGGCTTGGCCAGGCATAGAGGCACACTCCTTTTATCCCAACACTTGGGAGACAGAGGAGGTGGATCTCTGAGTTCAAGGCTAGCCAGGGCTACATGCTGAGACAATGTTATGCAGAAAAAAGAAGAAGCTATTAGGTCTGACAGAATTTGGCAGTGAATGGCTTCTAATGATGGAGGAAGCTAATAATATGGCTCTTGGATCTGCAATCTTCCAACCCTCCACAATCAGGAAGCAGCCAACCTGCCCAAGAGTCTTCAACATGGGTGTGCCCAGAGACACACGATAAATACAGGAAAAAAAAACTTTTAGAGCATCATAAACAAGTGTGACAAGGAAATGAACAGTGAAACCCCACACAGCTTTTGTTACGGTGCCAAGGAGGGTCTCTCTGAGCTCTGAGACCAGGTGGCCTCTGGCCAGCCCAGAACAGGGGCTCCAGGATGTATTATTTACTTTTCTGACACTGTGATGACATGACAGAGACTACTTAGAGGAGAAAGGGTTTATCTGAGCTTATGGTTACAGAGGGGGAAGAGACCATCTCAGAGAAGCGGAAGGCATGGTGTTTGGAGCAGGATGCTGAAGGCTCACTTCTTGAATTGTAGGCACTTGGCAGAGAGCATGACTCCAAATGTCTTTAAGCTCTCTCTCTTTTTCTCTCTCTCATATTTTTAATTTTTTTCTTTTAGATAGCATTTCTTTGTGTAATAGCCAAAGCTGTCCTGGAACTCATTCTGTAGACCAAGCTGGTCTTGAACTCTGCCTCCTGAGTGTTGGGATTAAAGGTGTGTGCTGCCTGCCACCATCGCGCAGCATCTTTAAACTCTTAAAGCCAGGGGTGACTTACTTCTCCCACAGGGCACTATTGGGGAACATATCATTTAAACAACTACACAGGCTAATAAAACACCCTCTGCAAAGGGCCCGAGGAAGAAATGAGAAGACACTCACTCCAGAAATAAAGCACTCAGGTGTCAGCAGACACCCAGCACAGCCACCTGCAGCCTGGGCTGGACCCTGACTGTATTGTAGAAAAGATATTCAGCGAGCCAGCCTGAAGGGAAATCAGTGTGTTTATTAAGTGGACAGAGTCACATAGGAAAAGAACAGTCCACAGTCCCAAGATGAGAAGTGGGTTTCCTAAGACAGGTCAGAGTGGATGTCAGCGGTGACATCCATGAAGAGCATGGATCTGGAACACAGCAACTGAATAGAGTGCTGCTGTTATCATCATGGCCACCATCCTGCCCCACAAGCTATGAAGCGGGATCAGTTTAGTCCCTGATTTACACAACCTTGGTGAAGTCAGTTTGTTACCCGTATTACCTATGATGTAATAATCTTTTTGCAAACTATGAAGATGCATCACTCAGAGTGGTTTTTTTAAAAAAAAGACTGAACAGCCAATAGCTAGGCAGAATTTTTGGGGCAGAGAGGATATTGGGAAGAAGAAGGCAGAGTCACCAGCCAGATGCAGAGGAAGCATAACCATGTAGGAGATGAGGTATTAAGACATGAACTACAAAGCAGCATGTAAATTGATAGAAATGGGTAAATTTAAGTTATTAAGAGCTAGTTAGAAACAAGCCTAAGCTATAGGCTGATCTCTCATAATTCATAGAAGTTTCCATATGGTTATTTGGGACCTGCCTGGCAGTATAGAAAAATCCACTTATATACTTGTTGTATTGGGTTTCAAACCCAGACCAGAGGTTTGACTAGCAGTCTGGCAGTCGCACAGACACACAGACTTACATTAAGTTTATACTGATTGGCCCCAAGACCTAGTCATATAGCTTGCGAACTCTTTACCCTTACACTAACCCATTATTCTAGTCCTGTTCAGCCATGCGGCTTGGTACCTTTTCTTAGAGCAGCATTTCAGCTTCTTTCCTCTGTGTCATCTTCTGGCATCTCTGCGGTGTCTGTGTGTGTTCTGAGATGTCCCCAGAGTTTTCTTAGAATGGTAGCCCTGCTCACACTTCCTGTCTGCCTTCAGCCAATCAGGGTTTTTATTAAATTACTAGGCGGGACAATTATTTACAATGGAACAGAATACAATCCTACTACACATACTCTGGCTTCCCCTCTGTTCCTGGGGTGGTGAACACACTATGTGAAAAGCATAGACAAACACACTTGTGTTTCCCCGATGTCTGAATTCATTGAGTAACAATAAATTCACAGGAATGTGGTTGGCTTGACTTCAGTTATCAATTTGATAAAATCTAAAGGAAGCAATGCCTGTGGGCATGTCTGTGAAAGTTTGTCTTAGTAAATTAATTATGCGGGAAGACCCAGCCACTGTGGGTGGCACCATGCCCTGGCCAAGGGGTTCTGAACCCTATAAGAATGGAGAGATCGAGCTAAGCACAGTCAAGGGAGCAGGTGTGAATTTATTTCTCTCTGCTCTTTGTGGTTGTGGTTCTTTTGCCTCACTTGGGGCCCTGGCTGCCCAAGAGAACAGAAAGCTGGCTGACTGTTCTAGCACACATGTGCTCATCTCTCTCTGCCTTTGACCGTAGACGTAATTGATAAGCTGCTGTGATTTTCCTTCAGTGAGGATCGTTATCTGAAACTGTGTGCTAAGATAAGCCTTTCTCTCTCACATTACTCATCATCACCATCTCATACATTATACCCTGACCAGTTTCCTCTTTCCCATCCTCCCGGTCCCTTCCCCTGCCTCCCCTGTCCCTCGGATCTACTTCTCCATTGTTTCTCTTTAGAAAGAGGCAGGCCTCCCAGCAATATCAACCAAACATGGCATATCAAGTTGCAAAAAGACTAGCCACATACCCTCTTATTAAGGATGAACCAGGCAACCCAGTATGGAAAAAGGGTCCCCAGAAGCTTGTAACAGAGTCAAAGACAGCCTCTGTTACCACTGTTAGGAATCCCACAAGAACACCAAGCTGTAACATTATGCAGATCAGTCCCATGCAGGCTTCCTGGAAGTTGGTTCAGTCTCTGTGAGTCCGTTTGAGCTCAGGCTGGTTGATTCTGTGGGTTTTCTCATGGTGTCCTTGACCCCTCTGGCTACTACAATCCTTCCCAAGGTTAGGCTTTCCATGTTACTCTTTGTTAGAGCATCTTATCATAGCCACAGAAATGACACTAAGAAAGGGCAGGTGGTGACCTGGGTAGCAATTTGTCCAACTGTTCCTCTAATTTGATAGCCCTTACTGAGACAGACACCAATTTTTATTTATATTTATATTATTATTATTTTGATATGGTTTCATCCAGTATTCCTGGATGGCCTGGAATTATATAAACCAGGCTGGCTTTGAAATCAAAGGGATCCACCTGCCTCTGCCCCACTGAGTGCTGGGATCAAAGGTGTATACCGCCATGAAGGCTTTTCAGAGAGGCCCAGGAAGCCAAAGAGGAGACATCAGTGGGGGACTTAGGAGTCTGTACTGATAGATAACGATAATGATCTAGGATGGGACTGAAGAAATTGCTGTGGCCGATGGTTCTAGTCAGGCTGCAGGATCAGAGCTGAGCAGCAGAACTGAGTCCAGATGCAGAGGTCCAGACCAATGGCTAGACAGATGGATGCACAGCAAGTCCATGCAGGCAGACTGAAGGACAGGGAGATTACAGGTGTTGGAGGATAATGCTCGCCAACAGTGGGGACTGAGCTGAGTCTGACAGACTCACAGACTCACAGACTCCTTGCCAATTTTCCTGTGCCCGCCACTTGCACTCTGTAGTATGTGCCATCCCCATAATAAATCAATAAAATATAATAAAAAATTTCGGGAGTTGACTGAATACATTGATTTGTTTTTGAAGATTAATTTTTATTTATGTGTCTCTGTCACATGTGTGTAGGAGCCCCCACAGGCCAGAAGGGGAAGCTGGATCTCCTGGAGTTACAGGCTGCCCGAGTTCTCTGATGTTAGTGCTGGGAAATGAATTTGGGGCCTCTGCAAGAGCAGTGAGCCCTGATCACTGAAAAGATATCTCTCCAGGACCATAAATTTTCTTTTATTGCCCCCCTGAAATCAGAACCTAATGACAATAAAGAAATTGCTTAGAAACAAGTACCCATAAATAGAGGAAGCATGCAGAAGGACGCAACACCACCGGAAATTCGGAGGCCGGAAAACTGAAGAATGAACAGTGACTGGTAATGGTTTTGGCTGTCCAAAGAACTTTGGACTGTACGCTAATAGTAGCAAAGCCACGCAGTGACCAAGATCCTGCTGCAAAATCTACAAAAGGCTCAGGAGCCGGAGGCGGGGCTGCTGAAAACGAGCACGGACAATGAATGCTCCTCAGAGGAAAGTGAATTGCTTTGAATGCAAAATGTCTTCATGGGTTTGAACACCCGATCTCCAGCAGGGGGCGCTGCTTGGAGCCCTTGCAGAGTGTTTAGAAGGCAATGGCGTTGGGCTTGAGGAAGTAAGTGTGCTCAGTTCACATCAGAGCTTTCTGATCTGATGAGGCGTGCTAGGACAGAAAAGTGACTTATCATCCTAGCTTCATTTCTGTCGAGCCGCCCATAGGAGAGGAAAGGGTTTATTTGGCTTGAAATTGGAAGTTACAGTCTATCATTTTAGGATCTCAAACAATTGGGAACACTACATCCACAGTCAAGAGTGAAGAGAGGCTACATAGTGGCCTCCTGCTATCAACTCCACACAGCCCACAGTCACCTGGGAAGAGGAACCCATATCCGAGGAATAGCCTCCATCAGACTGGCCCATGCCCACATCTTT
The DNA here is from genome assembly GCA_004025045.1 of Sigmodon hispidus. Classification (NCBI taxonomy): domain Eukaryota; kingdom Metazoa; phylum Chordata; class Mammalia; order Rodentia; family Cricetidae; genus Sigmodon; species Sigmodon hispidus. The sequence goes on along the minus strand of PVIH01014067.1, from coordinate 12,682 downwards.
GAGATTCTCTTTTAAACTGATAATTGATGCAGGAGGAACCAGTCCATTGTGGGCAGGGCCACTCTTAAGCAGGCTGAGCATGCCAAGGAGAGAAAGCCACCGTGAGCAGTGCTCCTCCATGGCATCTGCTTCATTCCAGGAACCCTTGGGCTCCTGCTGGACTTTCCTACCTGTGAAATGAAATAAATCCTTTGTTTCTCAAATGGTCATGACATTATTACAGCAGAGGGCAAACTGAGATATCTCAGCTAGCTTTTTTCACTTAAATTTATTTATTTATTTATTTATTTATTTTTTTATTTATTTATTTATACAGTGTTCTGTCTGCATACCAGAAGAGGGCACCAGATGTCATTATAGATGGTTGTGAGCCTCCATGTGGTTGCTGGGAATTGAACTCAGGACCTCTGGAAGAGCAGCCAGTGCTCTCAACCTCTGAGCCATCTCTCCAGTCTGCTTCCCCCTCCCCCCCCCCACACACACTGTTATGCTGTTCAGGGCCAGCTCATGAGATGGTGCCACCTACAGAGGACTGGGTCAATTGTGAATGGAACAGGCCCTCCACAGACGTGCCCTAATCCGATCTAGTTGATCCCTCCACTGAGGCTTTCTTCCCAGACCACTCCTCCAGATGCCCAGATCTCTTACCTTTTGTCAGATGTGAGGTCAATTGCTCTCACCAAGGAAAGGACCACAGAAAGAAAAGTTGGTGGTGGAATGTGTGACAACCACACATTTGCAAGAGAGAGAACGCCATTTGGGTAGAGGGTTGAGAGGAAGCTGGATGTTAAGGCTCCTGGCTTCTTTTTCTTTGTCTACTAGTTTGTTGGAAGTTCAAACTTCTCCCCTCTGGCAAATTCAAGAATTGTTTTTGTTTAGAAAGTCTACTTGACCCAGGAAGAAATATCCCAGGTACCTTAGCACTTCTCCAACTTGACGATTCATCAAATCGTGTTACGTGAAGCCTAATTCTCAAGTTTATAGCCTCCATTTACCCTGTGAAAGTCACCCTCAAAAGATTCCCATTGCCTACCATCCACATCCTTCACCTCCTCCCTTCAAGAATGGGCTGAGAAAAGATACCAGAAAGCCATGTAGAATAGAGATGTATGAGATCATCTTCTTCCTTTTCTCTCCATTCTTGTCTTTGTTTTGTCTTCAAGACAGGGTTTCGATGTGTAGCTCTGGCTGTCCTGGAACTCACTCTGTAAACCAGGCTGGCCTCGAACTCACAGAGATCTGCCTGCCTCTGCCTCCTGAGTGCCAGGATTAAAGACATGCTCCACAATGCCTGGGTGCCAGCACATTTCTTAAAGATATGGTGAGATAAATATTACCGTGAGAAGAGGTGGAAGCAGCCGCCCCTAGGAAGAGGAGAATGACCATGTTGAGGAGGGATCAGGCTAAGGATGCTATGATTTCACAGCAAACAGTTTGACCTGCTGTACTATGCATGTGCCAGGGTGTGTGTGTGTGTGTGTGTGTGTGTGTGTGTGTGTGTGTGTGTGTGCAGTTTCCCTCATTAGCCAGTAGAGGGCATTGGATCCTCTTGGAGTTAAAGTCACAGGTGATTCTGAGCCACTGTGCTGGTGCTGGGAATTGAACCTCGGTCCTCAACCGGAACAACCAGTGTTACTAACGACTTAGTTAGCTCTCCAGCCCTTACATTTTTTTTTTTTTAACTAAGAAGAAAAATCAGATGTAGTGGTGTACATGCTTCTTGTCACAAGCCTTGGAAATCCTCTGTCATAAGCCTTAGAGACAACTGCTGGCCCCTTGGTTTGCAAATCTACAGCCACACCTGCCCCACCCCACCCAGCACAGTCACCTCCGTCAGACCTTGCAATCGTTTTAAAGTCTTTGCTTGGAGTATTGTTCTTCCGGCTCTTGACAGTGAGTCCCCAACATTGTTTTCAACCTACTTGTTTAAGAGCAGCGGCCCACCATGCCCTGGGAAGTCATTCTTCGCCTTCAGTTTGCTTTCCCTGTCTTTGGGGCACTCGGCGTCTCCTCTGGGTGTCTTCTCAGATTCCCTGCTTTCAAAAGGCAAGATCTTACAGTGTAGTTGAAGCTTCCAAGTTTCTTCTCCTCCCCCAGCCTCCTCTTCCGTTTCCTTCTTTTCCCACATCTCCTCCTCCTTCCTTGTCTTCTCCTTCTCCTGTCTTTCTCTTCATCATCAATTTTTTCTTGAGACAAGATCTTACTGTACACCCAAAGCCTGATCCTCCTGCCTCCACCTCCAAAGTGACTTCCCCCTTCTTCAGCAAAAATGCTATCTTCCTATTTTTAGTTCACGGCTTAGGTTTGCATACAAAGTAACCGGCAGTTGTCACACCGTTGCGGTCTTCACACACAGGCATCTCCATAGCTCATTCTCCTGTGCTGCCCCTCCCTGTCCTTGAGGTTCTACCTGTCTGCCTTTCCACAGAGTGGGAGGTTCTGACCTTATCCACTGTTAGCTCCCAGAGCCTGACACATGCTGAACCTGGACCGTTTGTGTATGAACGAATGCCCATGGCCGCGGACATTCAGGTGGGTCAGTGTTTGCAGTGACACCATAGAAACCGCACACAGCCGCACACATTTTCATTGAACACAACTAAGTTTGTGAGCACTGTGTGTGTTTGCTTTCCCGTTTCCTTGAGGCTGGTCACTGCTCAGGATGACAGATGGCACGGGGTGGCAGATCCTGAGGAGAGGGAGCCTGGAGCTGTGGACAACCCCTCCTTGGGTAAGCTGCAAGACCACATGCGACAGTGTCCGCAGCTGACTCCCCCACCTCCTCACCCGCGCCCTCCAGGCCCCCCAGCCGCCCACCTCTCCACCCCACCCCCTGTCGCTTCAAATCTTCTACCTCAGAAGACATGTCACCCATTGCCAAGTGGGTAACTAACTAACGGTGGCTCAATGATCTTTGCCCCAATTTCCTGGTTGGATGTGCAATTTGTAGATGAGAATTGGCTTCACTTCCTGTAACTACAGGAAAATAATAAAAAGGGGGGGGAAAAAACCGGGCAAAAGTCTTTAACCCCAGGAGGTAAAATGCAAAGCCATGAGGGAACATGCTCAGAGGCCCAGAGCTGAGAGTCGGGATAGTGGTGATGAAACATTGGGGTGTGCTTTTTTTCTAAACCATCAACCCCCACACAACCATCTCCAACCACAGAAATGAACCAAAACACCCACAATATACATGAGCACTGCTGTGGTCAGAGGAGAATTTAGAGGCAGGGGTGTGTGGTGGCATCTGAACTGAAAAGGGACGTGGGGGGCTCAGTGGTAGTTGCCCCATCCCCTTCTCCAGCTCCCTCCACCTGTTTCCTGGCAACACTCTAGGCTGCTGTCTGCGTTATTCATTAACCAGGTGCTAATATTTCTGTTTACCCATCTGTCATCCTGCTGTCGGGCAGGGGATACAGACAGAGCCCCAGAATTCTGCAACCACTGGGATATTCTTGGAGGAGGAGCAGCCATTACCACTGAGCCAGCGCTTATTATGGCTATTATGTCGGAAGCCCTCTGCTAGACCCTGTACCGCCTGTTGCTAGGGAAAGAGGAAGTTTCCCCTTCTGGGGTGTGATTTCTGAGTTTGTATGCATGAGCTGGCCATCAGCATCTCTTGACAAAATTATGCTCGCTATCCTAATTTTGGCAGAAACTGGCCCCGGGGGTGAAGTGTTTAGTCATAGAAACTGTCAAGGGCGGCACATTGGCCTTTCCTTCCTCCAGCATCACCCTTCACCTCTCCTCCCCTTCTCCAATACAGAGATCTGTGGTTAACTCTTTCTGGGTCTTTTTAAGAATTTATTTTACTTTTAATTAATCGTGTGTGTGTGTGTGTGTGTGTGTGTGTGTGTGTGCGTGCTGGTGCCCAAGGAGGCCCGAAGAGGGTGTCAGAACTCCTGAAGTTAGAGTTCCCCGCTATTGTGCCTGCCAGACACGGGTACTGGAGACTGAGCTTGGTCTTCTGCAATAGCAGTATGTACTCTTAGATACTGAACCACCATTTCTCCCAGCTTTCAATGGGCTTTTAGCTACATTCCTACCCAAATACAGAAGCCCCCTGATACAGCACAGGTGCCTTAGGGTCTCCATCCCTCATCAAGATGTCTGGCTTCTACATTCACTTTAGTTTTTGAGACATGGTCTTTTACTAAACCTGAGGTTTGCTGTTTTGGTCAGACTGGCCAGTGAGCCTCAGGACCCCCCTTTCTGGTGCTGGAGTTATAAATGTGCACTACCACATCCAGATGTTGTGTGGGCTCTGGGGATCCAAAGCTGGGTCTTCAGGCTTGTACAGCAAGCACGTGACCCATGGAGTCATATCCAAGTCCCCACCCTGGACTTATAGGTACAGGCCACTATGACTGCTTTATAGTTCAGGTATTTGTGAGATAATTGACAAATAAAACCCTATCTCCAATCGACCTTGGGCTGACAGTACTGGGAATGGTCATGAAGGCCAGTTACTAGTGAGTGTCTACAATTTCTCCCTGACCAACTCAGATTTACTTTCTTTGATTTTTTCCGGTTAATCCCACTGAAAGCAGAGTGACTCCATTTGTGTGACTGTCTCACTTCTCTCTACTTCCTGACTAAGGATGCGATGTGATTGGCTTGTACTTCATGCTCACACTGTTGTGCACCACATCCCCAACTACAAGGCTGTGTGTGTCTGTGTGTTATGTTTGTGGTATATTCACATGAGGTAATGTGTGGGCAGAGGAAGACTTTGGGTGTTCTCCACGGTCCACTTTCTCAGCCTGTGGCAGAGACTCTCTGGACTAGAAGCCCACCATTTTGGTTAGTCTGCATGACCAGTGGGCTTTTATGATCTGGTTGTCTCTGCCCCTCAATGCTGGGTACCAGAACACTCTGCCATGTCTGGAATCTTATGCATCTGCTGGTGATTCAAACCCAGATCCTCATGCTTGCACAGCACTCTCACTGCTGGGCCATCATCCGAGGCTTCCTTTCTTATGTTGCTTTTTTATTTTCATGTGTTTTGATGTATTGCCTGCATTCATGCCTGTGTGAGGATGTTGAATAGCCAGGATCTGGAGTTACAGACAGGTGTGAGCTACCACATGGGTGCTGGGAACTAAACCCAGGTCCTCTGGAAGAGCAGCCAGTGCTCTTAACCACTGAGCCATCTCTCCAGCCTCTCTTGAGTTGCTTTTGTTGGGTGTTTTATCATAGCACCAGAAAAGTAGCGTACAGTTAACAAGATGTGAATGTGGTTGCTGAAGACTCAGGGATGTCAGGGTTAGACCCTGGGATATCAGGGTTAGACCTAGGAATGGCAAGGTCAGACCCAAGGATGTCAGGGCTAGATGTAGGGATGGCAGGGTTGGGCTCAGGAATGGCAAGTTTGCACTCAGGGATGTCAGGGTAGGACCCAGAGATGTCAGGGCTAGACCCAGGGATGGCAGGGTTGGAGGTCCAGCAGTTAGCTGGCTCAGCACTTATTAGAAGTCTGTTTACTCCATGTCGTGTGTGTGTGTGTGTGTGTGTGTGTGTGTGTGTGTGTGTGTTTGCTGTCTTATCTTCCAAGATTCAAGGAAATCGGGAGTGACTGTTTTCCTGGGGCAGTTAATGTGTTTGAACATCCCCAGCTGGATGACTTCTTGTCATGTTCTCTCTCTTCTTCCCTTGTGGGGCCACAGTGAATGGCATCTTCTATAAAACAGGTCTTATCCTGTCCCAGCCAAGTGGACAAATAGCTAGAGCACTCTACTTCCTTCTATGGAAAGAGCAGGCATTGTGGAACTCTTGACCTACCGATCTTGGGAAGTTACCTAATTTTCTCTATCTCCTTCTCTATCACAGTGCATGGCAGTTAATGCCATTTATTATCACCATCATGAGCTTTCCCTGCTATTTACTTTTATTCTCTTTCATGTATCCATTAGACTTTACACATTTACACTGTGTGTGGAGATATGGGTGTTGTGAGCGACCAGCCTGAGGCAAGCAAACCCCACCTTGAAGAGTTCAGTTGTACACCCTTGCAAAAGGGTCATCCTAACTGACCTTCTAGACTGTTCAGAGTCATTATGGAGGGCAGGGGGCAGGAGAGGGGATCCCTTGACCCCCACCTGAGTATCTGGCCTATTCCTGTTGTATGCAACTTTGCCCTAACTTCGTGAGGCCTTAGGGAGGGGCTAGACTATGGGGTGATGAGGAGAATCTCTATCCATGTGACTACAGGTAAACTGAGTAAAGGCTTTGCAGGGACAACATGTTGGGGAGGGCAGCACCCACACCCTGAAGGTGATCCCTCACCTATGCTCTTCACGGAAGTCCAATAAACCTATTGGTTCCCTAGAGTGAACTTGGGTAGAATTGTGCCTTCATTTATCACTGAGACCTTAGGAGGAGGGATAGATGTGTGCCATGGTGCATGGGCTCACCTTCCACCTGGTCCAGGCAGGCTGTCCTGTGCTATCCACTGATCACTGGCTGACATGCTTCAGGCTTTTCTCCTGTCTCTACCGGGCATCTCACCACAGATGTGCTGGGATTGCAGATGTGTGCCACACAGCTAGCTTTTTAATATGAGTTCTGGGGATCCAAACTCTGTCTTTTGCAGATGATGCTATTTCCCCGGGTCCTGTTGTATGGTTATAGTCTAAATCACATCATCTGATTTTCTAGCATTTACATCCCTGAGTTGCGGTGCTTACAGCTGTGTGGCTCAGTTCTGAGGAGGCTGCCAATCATCCTAAGTCAGGTGGTGCTTAGTTCAACCCTTCCTTTTCATGCCATTTCAACCAAAGAAACTTTAAAGCGATTTTATACTGACTTGTTTATTTGATATGTTTACATATGCACTTGGCTGTATACACATGTCCCATGGTACATGTCAGAAAGCAATGAGCAGGAGTGGGTTTGTCCCTTCCACTATGTGGGTTCTGGGATCCAACTTAAGTCTTCAGCCAAGGTAACAAGTGCCTTTACCCACTCAGCCATGTGACAGCCCCCAAATGACCATGTTTATAAGCTGCAGGGCCTCACAGACTCACATTAGGCTGGAACTTTACCCACATTTTCTCTTCTGACACATTATCCTATAGTTATCTTCTAAATTATTTTTATTTTAACCAGTCCTAATATAATCCCAGCCCTCAAGAGGTAGAGATTGGTGTATTTCTGTAGATCCAAGGCCAGACTGGTTTACACAGCGAAGTCATGATGAGCCAAGGCTACACAGTGAGGCACTGGCTCTAATAGAAATAGTTTTATTTTTATTTATTTATTGTGTGTGCATGTGCCTGTGTGTGTACATGTATGCATATGTGTGTGTTTGTGCCTGTGTGTGTATGTATGCATATGTGTGTGCATGTGTGTGTTTGTGCCTGTGTGTGTACATGTATGCATATGTGTGTGCATGTGGAGGTCAAGGAACAGCTATGGGGTCTGTTTCTCCTTCCACTTTGTCAGGTAGATCTCTCTTATTCTTGCCATGCTTTGTAGCCCAGGCTAGCTGGCCCCTATCTTGGCCTCCTGTTGCTGTAGGCATGTAAGAATTATGGGAACACATTACCACATTCTACTTTTTGTGAGTTCCAAGAATCAGGATCAGGTCATTAGGTATGTACAGCGAGTGCTTTTACCCACTAAGTCAATTTCATTGGCCCTTGAGATTAATATATTATTTCTAGGACAGTCAAACTGGTGCATGCCTGTATCTACGCTGGGGGAGGGTAGGGAAAAGCAGGAGGATGAGGAATTCAAGATCCCCCTGTTACACAGGAAAACAAAGCCAGCCTCAGCTACCTGTAGATCTTCTCTCAAAAACATTTTTAGGTTTTTTCTTGCTTTTGAAAGACAAGGTCTAACTGTGTAGCCCAGGCTGATCTCAAACTCACAATCCTCCTGTCTCCGCTTCTGGGCATGTGGACTGTTAGTTGCACTGTGGCAAAGGTCACGGGAATGAGTCCTGTGGGAGAAATGATTTAGGGGCAGAGGGCACAGGGCAGGTCAAGGCCTACTGCGATCTGAATTCCAAGGGAGAGAGGCTTGATACAAAAGAATGTGGGGTTCTGGGGAGGACACTGTAAGCTCCATAGATGGATCAGCAACCCCAGGAGGGACCCAATCACACCCAGGAAGTTCAACATCCCCAGCCTTTAGACTAAACAGGATCCCATTTGAGCCCTTAATCCCTTTGCCCTCACAATATCATCATTTGAAAGTGTTTGGGGGGCCTCCCCTGTACCTCTTTTCTCTCTGCTGTGTTCATACAAAAGTGTGCCAAAAGCTGCGAACATTTCATAATCTTTATTTTCAACCTTCCAAATCAGATTTTTTTTTTCTCCTATGCAGGTCAGTATCAATGTCAGACTGACTGGTACCAAGACACATCCTAGCCTGGGTTGTGTGACACTGGGATAGCTGTGCAACACAGAACCCAGCTTCACAGTGAAGACAAGGTCAAAATGTAAAAATCAACAAAGCATACTTACAAAGGGCCAGCTCAAACAGATATAGAAAGACCAAGTTCAGCAGAGACTGGAGTCACTGTAAACCGCCACACCCACACACCACACACACACACACACACACACACACACACACACACACACACACACACACACATCCCTCTTGTGGCTTGGAGCCTTTCTGAGATTTCTTCCCACAATTTTTCCCCAATCCTTTTTTTTCTGGCTTCTTTGGAGAAGCACCAGCCAGACCACTGTCTCTGGGTGGTGTTTCCAATCTTGAAGGAAGATCACTTTGAAAACTGCATTCCTAGTAGCCAGCTTGCTTCTGAGACTCTGGCCTCACTGTGTTTTAGGACTGTAGCCATTTCTTCTTGTGTCCTGAGGCAGGAAATTCAGTCACGCAGTTATGCCAAGCTGAGAGGGCTGCAGGGTGGGATTGGGAATGCCTTTCTCTTTTATTTTTTTTTATCTTTCACCAAGTTCCAGGTGCTCTGCTCACCAGCCGACCCGGAGGCTATGGAAAATCCAGGAAACTCTCTACTCAGTGACGTAATCAGAGCTCTGCACCCCCTCTGCTTGACTTCCACCCCTGTCCATCCTGGTCCCCTCCACTGTCTCTTTGGCGCCTCTGCCCAGCACAGAGGAGCTGGGGTTGCGCAACAGTAGCAAACCTTTCCCAAAAGCTCTGCGCACCACAGAGGAAGAAAAGTAGAAGAGCAGGGGATCCAGGCTGGCATTGAGAGAGCTGAACACCACAGCCTCCACCCGCCACGGAGGGCTCTGCCGCAAGTAGAACCCCACCAAGTGGGACACGTTGTAAGGTCCGAAGCACAGCAGAAAATTAAGCAGCGTCACCACAGCCAGGCCTACTGCCCGGCGTCTCCTCTGAGCTCCTACATGGGGCTGTGTGAGCATGATCCACACAAAGCGCCAGTAGCAGAAGATGGTGACTGCCATGGGGACGAAGAAGAGGACCAGGCACAGCTCCAGCCGCACAGGCAACACCACATCCAGCTGGTCTTGGGTGAAGTTCTCATAGCAGGTTATTTGGTTGCCAGTGCCCACCGGCTCGGTTGAGTTCAGGTACTGAACGATGATGACGATGGTGCAGTGGCCGAAGGACATGAACCAGGCCACCAGAGCAGCGATCACTCCGTACAGGGGCCTGCGGGATAGCTTGTACTGCACGGGGAAGGCCACTCCCAGGTAGCGTTCCATGCTGATGCCCGCCAGCAGCCACGTGCTGCAGTAGATGCTGCTATAGAAGCCGAAGCCGGTGAGTGCGCACACGATCTTTGGCAGGTACCAGCGAAAGTTGGATGCTGCCTCCACGATCCTGAAGGGCAGAAGCAGCAACAGCAGCAAGTCCGCCAGGGTCAGATTGAGCAGGAGGATGTGCACCGGGGCCGGCTGGGGCTGGCGGACCCGGCTCACGAAGGCCCGCAGGGCCAGCAAGTTGGCAGGGAGCCCAGTGATAAAGATGAGGATGTAAGCCGTCAGGATTAAGGAGCTGTGCCAGTCCGGAGTCATTCTGGAAGATGTAAAAGGGATGCTCAGGAAGTCCTCAGGCCTTCACTCACTGCTCTAGTTCAGACTGCTCACATCCTCTCTGGTTCCCAGGTCAAAGCTGTCTGCTTCTCACCACCGCTTGCCCAAACCACCTGCCAGAACTGCCCAGAGCAATTATTGACTTAGCCTTGGGCGGGATATTAAGCTGCAGTTATTACGTTTGCCATCCTGTGTCTCTGGGGGAGACCAACTCGACTTCCCATGGGAATTCCCCCTCTGCTTTCCTGGGCCCTTTTCCTATTTAGCTTTACAGATAATAGGAAATGGCTGTGGTCAGGTCCCTTACTCAAAGCTGGTTGTGGCTGGGAGCCAAAGCTTGGTGGCGAAGAAGGCATACATAGAGACTGGGAAAGGTCTGTCTGGAAAGTGTGTCTTGGGGAAAAAAAAAAAAAGAAAGAAAGAAACTTCCAGAAGGTATACCCTGCCAACCCTGGGCTGGTTCTCCTCAGCTCCAGGTGCTCAACCCTCCCCGTCCCGCCCTGCCCCTTACCTCTTCTGGCCGACTACAGGACCTCCTTCACCTGCTTCTCCTTTGGTCCAGTGCTGCGGATCCGGCTGCACAGGGGGAGCTAGGGTAGCCAAGGAGCAAGACTGAGCCAGCAACTTGCCCTGTGCACTGTTCCCCCCGAGTCAGATACGCATTCGAAGAAGCCCGGAGAGCCCAGGTAACTCCTGAGCCTGCTGGGTTAGCTCTACACAGGGCTCCTCCACACAAGACTCTGTGCCCACTTGCTTGGTAACCCTTGCTAACCCACAGCCTCTGCCCCATTCTTTCTTCATTCCCAGTCTGAGGTTCCTCATCCCCTCCCCCAACATCTGGGTCTGATGATTGCTTTCTGATCGGGACAGACATCCTCCAGCCTCTTCCGCACCCCACACCTGCTCCTCAGATGCAAGCCCCAGCGTCTGGCCCCTGAGCACACACACTAAGCTGCCTTGCCTTGCCTGGCGTCAAATAGAGGACTCCTTAGGGGTTCCTGGTGCAAGAGGCCAAGAGAGTTTTAGCAATTGCTGCAGCCTACAGAAAAGGGCGGGGGGAGCCAAAACCCATAAGGAACCTGGTTGGTGAGGAGCTATTATATGAGTCACATGGCCAGAGAAAGGCAGGTCGGTCATTGAGCAGTATTTCCTCTCAAACCCCAAGCAGGGGGGCCTGCGGCTCTGCCCTCTCCCAGGAGAGCTGATCTGTCCTGACTTCCACAGATTCTTCTGTCCTTACTTCCTGCCGTCCCCTACCCCCACCATCTCCCATCCCCGCCACCCCCACACCGTCATCCCTGTCTGGTCCTCTTCTGTTTCCTGACCTGTGTCTTCTTTGGACGTCTAGAAGGTCTATTTCATTCTCAGAATGAGGCTCCGTACTCCCTCTGATTTCTTGCGCTCTCCCGTTGTCCACCCCAACAAGTTTCCTTTGGCCTGCAGGCTGAGACAGACAGGCCTTTGCTAGCTTGTGTCTCGTGGTGGACAGAGCCAGGCAGCTGTGGGCAGTAGTCCAAGTCTCTGCACTGGGAACTTTGGGTCAGAGCAGGTTTTATGAACTTTCCTTTCCTTCTGCAAGTGAGCCTGGGAATTTTAACAGCACGTCCTCCGGGGCAATCAGTGAGGTGCGAACACATTAAGCATCAAGGTCAGGGAACCTGTTGGTGTCTTGCCTCAAGCCTGTCAGACAGCCTCCTAGATTAGGGAGCAGTACTGCAGGACTGGAATCCCAGCTACTCTGCAGGCCTGGGCAGGAGGATAGACCCAAGGCCAGCCTGAGCTACAGGGAGGCTCACTCAAGGTCAGGTGTCCCTGTGGGTCATGTTGTGTTCTACAACAATCCTTCCTCCTTCATCTCTCCTCCTCCTCTTCTCCCTGATCCCTGGTTTTCTGCTTCTTCTCTTCAAATCTTCTTCTTTTTTTTTTTTTTTTTACTTTATTATTTATTTATTTATTTATTTATTTATTTATTTGCCTTGGTGTTTGCCTGGAACTGGAACTACAGACAGCTGTTAGCTGCCATGTGGGTGCTGGGAATCGAACCCGGGTCCTCTGGAAGAGCAGAGGGTGCTCTTAACCGCTGAGCCATCTCTCCAGCCCCTCAAATCTTCTTAGTTAGCTTCAAGTCAGAAGATCCTAACTAGTCTTTCAGAGGCTGGAGAGGTGGCTCAGTGGATAAGAGCACTGGTTGCTCTTCCGGAGGACCTGAGTTCAATTCCCAGCACCCACATGGTGGTTCACACTGTAACTCCAGTTCCAGGAGATCTGACACCCTCTTCTGACCTCCATGGACACTGAGCATGCATCTTTTATATACCTATTTGCAAACAACACACTTATACACATTAAAACGTTCTCAGACAAATGTGTGAGAAAATGAGGATAATAAGAACATTTGCTCTTTTTTATTCCTCCCTCTTTGTTTCTTTCTATCTCCCTTTCTTCTTTTCTTTTTCTATTATTAGAGATGGGTTCTAAGCCATTTAGATGCTAGCCACACCCCAGCCCTTCACGGGGGAATTCTAGGCAGGGGCTCTACCACTGAGCCACACCCCAGCCCCTCACTGGGGGATTCTAGGCAGGGGCTCTACCACTGAGCCACACCCCAGCCCCTCACTGGGGGATTCTAGGCAGGGGCTCTACCACTGAGCCACACCCCAGCCCCTCACTGGGGGATTCTAGGCAGG
>PVIH01014066.1:0-55551 GCA_004025045.1 Sigmodon hispidus | reverse complement strand
TGCCTGTCGGGGACTGAGCAGCTATTGCAGACTTTGGGGAACCTAGGGTACCGCACCTCAGCCCAGAAAGCCCAGATCTGCAAGCAACAAGTAGCATACCTGGGATATATCCTGAAGGAAGGGCAGAGGTGGCTTTCAGATGCAAGGAAAGTGACAGTACTTAAGATCCCCACACCTACTACTGCCAGGCAAGTGAGAGAGTTCCTGGGCTCAGTGGGGATCTGTCGTCTGTGGATCCCAGGATTTGCAGAACTGGCCAGACCTTTATATGAGGCCACCAAAGAAGGACGGGACTTCATCTGGACTGAGAACCACCAGCTGGCCTTTGACAAACTCAAGCAGAGCCTACTTTCATTCCCAGCATTGGGCCTACCCGATGTGACCAAACCATTTTACTTCTATGTAGATGAAAACAAGGGGATAGCCAAAGGAGTCCTAACTTAAACACTTGGCCCTTGGCAATGGCCTGTAGCCTACCTGTCAAAGAAACTGGACCTTGTGGCAGCTAGATGGCCATCTTGCCTCTGCATAATAGCACCTGTGGCACAGCTAGTCAAGGACGCTGACAAGTCGACCCTGCAACAGATTCTCACCATAATCACCCCACACACACTTGAGGGAGTTCTCAAGCAGCCCCCGATCAGTGGTTGAGCAATGTCAGAATGACCCACTACCAGACACTGTTGCTAAACCCTGCCAGAATAATCTTCTGGATGCCCTCAGCTCTGAATCCAGCTACTCTACTGATTTGGAAGCACCACTGCACAACTGCTCCGGGATCCTGGCCCAGACACACAGCATTAGACCAGACTTGCATGACATCCCATTGCTGATGCAGTATACCTGGTATACTGATGGCAGCAGCTTCATGCAGAATGGTCTAAGGTATGCAAAAGCTGCAGTCACTATTGCAGAAGAGATAATACAGACAGAGTCAATGCCACCTGGTATGTCTGCCCAGCAAGCAGAGTTGATAGCCCTAACTAAGGCATTAGAACTGGGGCAGGGGCAAAAAGTTAACATCTACACCGACAGCCAATATGCCTTTGCAATGGCACATGTACATGGGGTAATATATAAAGAAAGAGGACTGCTGGCTGCAGAAGGAAAAAGTATCAAGGATAGAGATGAGGTCCTGGCTCTCCTTAAAGCCCTATGGCTACCCAAGAAACTGGCCATTATTCACTGCCCAGGACACCAAAGAGGAGATAGGCCAGTCCCCAGGAGCAACAGTCTGGCAGACAAGACTGCCTGGCAGGTGGCACTCCAGACTAATGTAGCTTCTGCACATGTATTGTCAGACCCTGGAGCACCCAACCTACCAGAACATCCAGGGTATACTAAGGAAGATATTTCCTGGACCCTCCCCATGACTCAGTGCACAGATGGGCGGTGGAGAACTGCAGATAGTAAAATCATCTTGCCTGAACATCTAGGAGATAGACTGCTTGCCAAGATCCATCGGTGCTCCCATATGGGAACACAGAGAATGCAGGACTTGGTTAGATAGTCAAGAATAAAAATCAAGGATGCACAGCAAAAAATTGTAGGCATTGTCACCAACTGCAAAGCTTGCCAACTCATAAATGCTGTTGCCAACTCTAAGAACCCTGGGTCTCGACTCAGAGAGAAGAGGCCTGGAACTTACTGGGAAATAGACTTCACTGAGATAAAACCTAGCAAGTATGGCTACAAGTATTTGTTAGTATTTTTAGATGTTTTCAGGATAGACAGAGGCGTTTTCCACCAAATATGAAACAGCCTAGGTGGTGGCAAAGAAATTACTTGAAGATATCCTGCCAAGGTATGGATTTCCTACTATGATAGGGTCAGATAATGGACCAGCTTTTGTGTCCCAGGTAAGTCAGAATTTAGCCACCTTTCTGGGGAGTGATTGGAAGTCACATTGTGCATATAGACCCCAGAGTTCAGGGCAGGTAGGAAGAATGAAGCGTACACTAAAAGAGACCCTGATTAAACTGACCTTGGAGACTGGCACAGACTGGATGGCTCTCCTTCCCTTTGCCTTATATAGGACCAGAAATGCCTCTTATCAGATGGGACTAACCCCATTTGAAATTATGTTTGGCATCCCCTCCCCCATCATCCCCAACCTCCAGGCGGACTTGCTAGCAAAACTAGATGACCAAGATCTTCTCAATGCTATACGAGGAGTTCAGTGAGCCCACAAGGAATTGTGGTCCCAACTCAGGGTCCTCTATGAATCTGGTTCCTCCCCTGAATCTTATAGGTTTCAACCAGGAGACTGAGTCATTAAGAGACATCGTGTAGGCTCCTTGGAACCCAGATGGAAAGGACCTTATATTGTTCTGCTGACCATACCCACAGCCATCAAGGTTAATAGTATAGCCATCTGGATCCACCATTCCCACACCAGGCCAGCAGACCCTGTCAAACTTAAGGAAGATTTCCAGAATGGGGGATGGGAAGCTTTAAAAGACCCAGACAGCCTCCTCAAACTCCGAGTGTGGCGACGAAAGCAGTAGTGTGGCTCACACTGGACACAGGAGAGTTCTATGACTGGGACTCTCAGGAAGCAGTCAGAGGGGGGAATGTAAGGAAATTCATTCTAGGGGCAGGGCCCAGGTCTATGAGTGAACTTCCACAGCAGCCAATGGATTCAAAGGTTGGATTCACGCCAGAAAACATCAGCGGCTGCTGCATCTTACCCCTTTGCCCAATCCTGGAACATCAAGGTGTGTCACATCTTGATTTCGTAGGTTTTCCTTTAAAAACCCCCACCTGATGGAGCAACGCTCTCTTACCCCCTTCTGCTGTGCAGACCTAGGTAATCGACCCGGGTTCTCATTCTCTGTAGGTAGCAATAAAATCCCCACTCATGACAATGTGTCCAGCCTCCCTGGTGAAAATTCTTACATGCAGGCCATATGCCCACAATAGGGACTGTATGTGTGGAAAAGAATAAAGAGATCCACAGAACATCAGAGAAACCTGAGAAATAAAAAGACAATCAAAATATAGTCAGTGCTGAAAAATGAGGAAATGAAACCCTCCTTGAAAGACTTGATGTTACCTCAAGGGAACCCACAGGACCTCTCTGGTCATCACAGACCTCATGGGACCTCACAGAACCACACGGAACCTCTCACTGAACTTCATGTTTCCTCGTTAGATCTCAAGCTAATCCAGCCATGTCAGTCAAATCTGCCTGCTGCTTACTATAAGCCATATTGGTACACATTGTTTCTAGAAGCTCCTTCCTGTAGGGGAGGCGGACACTGGAACATTTCTCATCATCAGGTTCTTCTGAGCTTGGTGGCACTATACTTACAACTCTCTGAGTGCATTACCGAGCTGCCCAAGGGACCAGTAGCAATCCTTCAGCCCAAAAGCCCAGACTACAGCATGGCAGACCAAATTTTCTCTTCAGCATTCTGACTGGTGGGTCTTCTTGAGGCCCTTGCTTGGTTAGTGAGACCGAGGTGACAGGAGTGCTGTGAAGGAACACGGCACTTCCACTCCAGGCACAGAGCTCTTCCAGACCTGCAAAGACTGACATTGCACTAGATCTTGCCCCTGGTCTCCAAAAGTCAGCCCTGCATTCTTTATGCATTTCGTAGACACTTCAGCTTCTTCCTCATGAGTTCATAGAGGCACAGACCACTACAGTGCATGTGGAGTTACCCACCTGTCTCATGGTGGAAAGGGCACCCGGTCCATACACCTGAATGATACTCAAGAGACATAGACAATATTGATAAAGCCCATCAAGGCTTGCTCACACCTTTCTCAGCTACACACTGATAGCCAAAACATGAATACCTTCCCAGCCTTCTGTGATGGCACAGGTATATGCCAGAATTTGGGAGGTGGAGGAAGGTCATCAAAACTTTAAAATACATGTTCTTATGACACAAAACACCAACAATTATTTTTATTAAACATAAATCATATAATTTTAGCAATAAAGGCCTGGGAGCCAATACTTGGTTGAAAGCCTGCTAGCTCAGAGAGGCAGAGAAAGCACCCAGCTGAACTCCTTCCTTCCTTCAAAACAACGACCACTTCTCCTCCAATGCCCCAAACAAAAATTGTCAAACTGGAATGCCCTTCTCTTGTACCTCCTGTACATCTATTTCTCCGTCCTCCTGACTCCCCCTGGCTCTCTATGGGTTGCTGTTGTTGTTGTTGTTCACTGCCTGTCAAGTGGTTCACAGCAACCACTAGACCTGTGACTGACTCTTATTTAATCCTGTTCACAATAAGCAGAAATCTCTTAGATTAGAGGTGTGTGCTGGGCTGAGCCACAGCTATTTCCCCTTTTGGGGTTTCCCAGTACATGACGGAATCTCAAGGTTCACAGTGTGATCAAATGTCCTGCAGCATTTCCCCCTTTTGCCTAAATAAAAACAAAAGGTTTTAAACACTAACACAGTGAAACTATTAATAATTTTTAAAAAAAAATAAAAAAAAGGATATTTCTGCCAAGCTTTTTACAATGTCCAGCATTTTTTTTTTTGGTCAGTCTTAGAACTAAACATTTTTGAATTCAAAGTTTTATAAAAATGTTTGTGTCAGGCTTATATAAACTCAGCAATCTGGATGTCCTGAGCAGTTTATAGACTGATGTTGATCTTTGGGTGGTGTTTGTCAGCTTAGTGGCCAAAACTACTAAGGTAGAACAGAACAGTCAACCCAAAGGTATCCACTGTTTGTGCAGCAGCTCGTGGCAGAAAAGGGATGGAGCAGTTTTGCCCAGTGGTTAATGCTACTATAATCCAGGTGGGTTCATTATAGCAGAGTCTTGTCATCTTCTTGGAGACCTCAAAGGTTACTGTTAGAAATAATCATGATTAATTGTAGAAAACATAAAACATTTTAAATGTCATATTCAGTCGATCTCTGAAAGGTTTGAAAACCACAGTTTATTAGGTCCATCTGAGGTACACAGCCTTAGTTCCTAGTTACCTGCTTCAGACTCAAACCCAAAAACATATACAGGAAGCTGGATGAAGCTTATATCTAGAATGAGTTAGTGCTCTGTGTGACTACTGTATCATGACAGAAAGTTTATATTGCATCATAATGCTATAGATCTTTAGAAAATATTCAGAACATAAGAAATGCTTTCAAGAGTCAAATGAAAACCAAAAAAAAAAAAAAAAAAAGAAAGAAAGAAAGAAAACTAAAAGATTATGAGATTAGTGGAACAGATCAGTCCCTTAAGTTTGGCTTTTCTTCTGTCCCAGACCAGGTGGCTCTTCTACTAGGAGATGGAGATTTGGGTTTTTTCCTTTAAGAAGGATGCATGGGTTTCGAGGACAGAGCCACATTCCAACTCCAAAGTCAGCTTTAATTTTTCATTAAATTGGGACCACATAAAGGCCATTTGCCACTTATGTCTGTAGAGGGCAGCAGAGATAACCATTTGGTAACCAGCCATGGAAGGAAGAAAGAAGGGAGACTGGTCTGTGCAACCCCTGGCTCACATTAGGTGGTTGTTCCGTAGGAAGGAGCAGTCACTCAGGCAAGATGGTGGCAAGCCAGGATTGGGCTGGTATCCTGGAGGCAAGCAATGACACCTGGACAATTGACTCTTTTTCATGGGACAGCCTTTTTTCAGATATTTTGTTTGTTTAGTGGTCTCTGGTTTACTTAGTTGAATGCTTTTATTCTCTTGGAAAGAAAAAAACAAAATCATGCCCGAAATCTAACTCTGAGAAATTTGTTTCAAGCAGATTATATCTTTCCTAGGGCAAAATAGTTTGGATCAACAAAAAAGTATCATCTTTCAATTTAAAAAAAAATTTTTTTGAGGGCTGGAGAGATGGCTCAGTGGTTAAGAACACTGACTGTTCTTCTGAAGGACCTGATGTAGATGGCCCTTGAATGTTGGTTGGATTTATATCCCATTCTCTGATGGGCATTTGTGTTACCAATGAGTTTAGAGTGGTTGCTACCACCTGTTCACATGGTCCAATCAACATTATGTCAACAAAATAGTTCAACAGTGCAACAAGATCCCTTCTGATTAAGAAACAAGAGGCATATTATTGATGTAAACTGTGGAGGAAGAAAGACAGTACAATGCCATCTCCCCTTCTATAAGTTTAAATACATTGGTTACTACATAACTAGTCATTAAACACTCTGATTTTTTCTGAAATTGCCCTGGAAACAACAATCACAGTTCATGAGGCCAGGAAGGAATTGATAAATAAGTTAGCTTTTTCACAGATTCTCCTAACTCCTTATCAAAATGGAGAGAAATCAAGACTAGGTTGATTTTCTCCACTAATATGCAGTGAAGACAGTTGGCATTACACCATGGATCCACCACACCCAGGTCAAGAAAGTAGAGGCCACAGAAGCTGCCAAGTGGACATCTCTGGACTACAAATCCATTAAAATTGGGTTTCTTTGATCCCCAAGAGGTTCCTTCCACTTCCCACCCTGTGAAGGCATGGATTTACTGTTACAAATTCTATTTCAGAAAAAGAGCAATTAATGCCTAAGGGCAGGGCTCAGGTCTGAAAGTCTGGAAAGAATCTCAGCCAATAGATTCAAAAGTTAATTTTGCACAGAAAGTTCACCCAGCAGATTCAGGGCTTGTGTTTATGCCAAAAGTGTAGCCAATGGTTGCTGTACCCCATACCCCTTTGCCCAATCCTGGAATGCCAAGACATGTAGCACCCTGCTTATGTATGCTTTGCTTTAAAACCCCCTCACCTCCTGGCTAGTAGCAGAAACCCTCCGCTGCACCGGAACAAAGAGTTTCTACCCAGGTTCATTTGAACCTGTCAAATACAATAAACTGACTCTCATGTGTTTACAATGGAATCACCTCCCTGGTGGTCTTTGGGGGTCCCTCGACATGGGTACAACATCTGATGCATTGTCCAGGAACCCCCATAGCCCTCACAGACTCTGGACCTCAGGGTCTGTCCCTGAGTGGTGTCTGTCTGACTGGTGTCATTGAATGGTTTATGGCATCTGTCCCGCTTTGTCTGTGTTTAGTTGTAGGGAGCTGCGTTGTACCACGCCCTAAAGGTGGTGCTGGTTTCCGCCTTCCACCTTTCTTGATGGTGAGTGCTCTCGGGAGTAAACAACTCCTTATTGGCTGTAGGCGAGGATGGTGGCTTGCTTCCGGCACCTCGGGACCTATGGGTAATGTCTACGTGGCTTACCGGGATTGGAAGCCCAGAGGGTATTTAGCCACAAGCAGACTTCCCCCAGGATCGTTCGTCGTTTGTGAGAGTGTGTGAGAGAGTGAGTCATTCGTCATATGTCTGAGAGTGAGAGTAAGAGTGAGTGAGTGAGAGACAAGAAGATAATTAAAGGCCCGAATAAACTGCAAAGAGAAGGATCCGGTGTTGCATGCTCCTTGCGGGATGAGGTAGCGTGTGACAAGTGGTGCCGAAACCCGGGAAGATAGGAACTAAACTCTAGCCAACGAACGACAGGATTAAGAACTCTTCTGCAGTTGGGGGGGGTGCACTGGTAATTCCCAGGTAAGTTGGGATCCGCAGTGAGAGTGGGGTAGCTCCGGCCTATAGATAGGATAAGGCTGAGAAAGAGGGAGCTCACCAAGTAGTGAGGGTAACCTCTTGGCGCTAGCGGGTAGCTCCAACCTGTAGGTAAAGGCGGAGAAGAGGGAATTCACTGACGAGTGGGTGTAACCTCTTACAGCTGTGGACGCATGGCAAGCTCACTGACAAGTGGGTGTAATCTTTTGCAGCTGTGGAAGCGCGCGGCAGCCTTGAGCTCAAAGCGAAAGTAGCACAGCAGTTTCGGATTAAAGTGAAAGTAACGCAGCAGTTGCCAATTTTGGCTTAAAGTAAAAGTAACAATTATTGCAGATTTGAGCTCAAAAGTGAAAGTAAAAGTAGTAGCAAGGCTGGGGCTGGTTGGTAAAGGCTCAGAAAAGATTTTTTAAAATAAGGAGTAAAGGTCATATAAGGATGGGGTCTTCAACCTCATGTCCAATTTTTCTGGCTGTACAAGAGCTGTTACAAACTAAGGGCCTGGAAATTAAGGAAAGCATATTAGAGAAATTTTTAAAGGAATGTGACGTTGCAACTCCATGGTTTGCTGTCACGGGCAGTCTAACAGTGTCCTCGTGGGAGAAGTTAGGGCGAGATTTAGACTTTGCCTATGAGCAAGGAATTCTAAAGGCAGGCGTGAGATCCATTTGGAGGGTGATTCGAGGTTGTTTGGACAATCAGAGGTGCTGCGAGGCAATTGAAGGGGGTCAGGCCGCTTTAGAACAGTTAAAAGAGGAAAGATCTGATGGGGCGCACAGTGAAGAAGCGAGAGGCCTTAGAACTGAAGGGGAAACACTTATCGGGATTTAGAGGACTTTCAGCTTTTGGGCCTTGAGAGCAGTAGTTCTGAAGAAGATCTATCAAGGTTGGAGGAGTCAGGAGAGGAAAGAAAAACTAAGAAATTGGTTTCAAAAAAGGGGAGTGTTGTACCCCAACCTTTCTGATATAGAAACTCCTGAGTCTACAGACTCGGAGGAAGAGCTGCTGTCGCTCATAGAACAGATAGAAAGAACAAAAATGAATGAATGAAATGAATGAATGAAATGAATGAATGAAATGAAAAGGAGGATACAGATAGAGAAGAATGCTGCAGATTCCCAGCATGTCAAACCACACCTTCGGCTCCCCTTCCCTATGCGGAAGGTGGGAATTGCGGTTTAGGGCGTGTTTTCAGCCTGGGGGTATGGAAGGCAGTCAGAACAGAGTTATGCTTAGCGTATCCAGTGTTCAAGATCCACAAGGAAATCGGATACAAGGAGCCCTTAGATTTCAAGGTGATAAAATCTTTGGCTGAGTCAGTACGGACTTACGGGATCATGGCCTCATTCACTGTAGCCCAGGTGGAGACTTTGAATAGGCACTAAGTGAGAGCAGGTGAGCCTAAGTTGTTTATATTCCAGCCACTTGGAGAATTTCCACCTGTGTGCGCTATGCCTTGGGCATACGTTTGAGCCTGAGGCACTCAGTAATCAGCATTCGGAATTCTCCCTGCACAAATGACCCAGCAGTCTTGAACGTCTAGTCAGCTTGTCTTTAAATCTTCAGGTCTGGGAGGCCAATGTACTACTGAGGCTGTTGTCATGAGTCATACTGTGCATACTGCTCAAACCTTGAATAATCTTTCTGCCAGTGTGGCACAAGCCCTGGATGTACCAAAGGGCATTAATATTCAGTTAAAAAAGGGCTTGATGGTTATTAATCAAAGGATTGACCTGATCCAAGAGTGGATTGATACTCTTTGGCAGCTGGCCTAGCTTGGCTGTGAATGGAAGTTTTCAGAATTATGGGGGACTAGTGTACAATATCAGAACCTTATTCATGCTGCAAATCTGTCTAAACAGTTGTCAAGTTATCTTTTAGGAAACTGGATTGGTGAATTCGAAAACTTGACAGCCCAGCTGAGAGTGACCATGGTGATCATGAATTCTACCGGAGTGGATGCCGGACCTGGCACAAGGACTGGCATCCTGATTCTCCATCACTGTGGATCACCGGAAAGAGTGGGTGGGAATAGGAGCTCTGGCGAGCCTGATGATGCTGATATTCCTAGTTTGCCTGTGGTGCATTTGCCATGTTAGGTTCCTTCAGTGTCGTGATGCAGCCACGGTTGTCCAAGCATTTTCAGCCATTGGAGTCGGTCAGTCCCCCTAAGTTTGTTTGGCCTCCTTAAAAGAGAAGCCTTAAGAACGTTTTACAGGATGCGAGGCTTAGCACCGCACATGAGTACTCTGGCTTATGGGAACTCATGAGGAGTATGTCTGGTTGCACACAGGTTGACACCCAACTACCTGCCTCTGAGAAAAGGGTGTCGAATGGGTCAGGGATTGTCTGGGTGGATGACACCTGGAGCGATACCTGTACATGTTCCTTTTGCACGTCAGAGACTAGACCTCTGCTTCTGCCTGCTTTTTTTTTTTTTTCTTAATAAAGAAGGGGGATCTGTAGGGAGCTGCATTGTACCATGCCCTAAAGGTGGCGCTGGTTTCCGCCTTCCACCTTTCTCGATGGTGAGTGCTCTCGGGAGTAAACAACTCCTTATTGGCTGTAGGCGAGGATGGTGGCTTGCTTCCGGCACCTCGGGACCTATGGGTAATGTCTACGTGGCTTACCGGGATTGGAAGCCCAGAGGGTATTTAGCCACAAGCAGACTTCCCCCCCAGGGTCGTTCGTCGTTTGTGAGAGAGTGTGTGAGAGAGTGAGTCGTTCGTCATATGTCTGAGAGTAAGAGTAAGAGTGAGTGAGTGAGAGACAAGAAGATAATTAAAGGCCCGAATAAACTGCAAAGAGAAGGATCCGGTGTTGCGTGCTCCTTGCGGGATGAGGTGGTGTGTGACAAGTGGTGCCGAAACCCAGGAAGATAGGAACTAAACGCGTGACATTTAGTATCGTGTCTGTTTGTCCTTGTTTTGTTTTTTTTTTTTTTTAACTTTATTTATTTATTTGCCTTGGTGTTTGCCTGGAACTGGAACTACAGACAGTTGTCAGCTGCCATGTGGGTACTGGGAATCGAACCCGGGTCCTCTGGAAGAGCAGAGGGTGTTCTTAACCGCTGAGCCATCTCTCCAGTCCCCTGTCTTTGTTTAGTATTGCTTCTGGGGAGCACTCAAATCGGTGATCATGACTAGACTTGGTTAAGAGAGGATGTACTGGAGAACTAGGAGTATCTGTTGAGATCAGAGATCTCAAATCTGTAGGGCTGGAAGACTTCCAGGCCCCAGTGGAGGGGATTCAGCAAGAGCCCCATATCTGTGAGGACAGCAAGCCTCAGATCTGTATGGGGATAGAGCACCCCATATTTGTAACAAATGCCATGAGACAGGTGATTTCTTCTCTGGATTTATTCTTAACCCATTGCCTGTCTTCTATGGTGTCTGTGTTTCTCTATTTGTGTTCTTCATTGTAAAGAATGCCATGAGACAGTCAATTTCTTCCCCTCTGAATCTACTCTTAACTCATTACCAGGATGTTAAAGCATGTGCTCATAATTTTTTGGTCATGATTAAAAAGCTTAAACTCACCCTTTGCAGGTCAAGATGGCCAGCACTTGGCATGGACTGGCCTCTGAAGGAAACCTTCAGTTTGGCCCTCATAGGGGCAGTAGAGGAAATGGTCTTCAGACCACAAGTGGGACACCCCAACCAAGTGCCCTACATAGTGGTCTGGAGAAACTTAATAGAGGACTGCCCTTCTTGGATTAAACTATCCTGGCCCGACAAGTCAAGGTCCTGACAGCTACAGAGAATAGCTCACTCTCCACGACCCTAGGCCAGAGGTCTCTCAGGGAGGCAGCAGAAAGGCTCCCATCCCTTATGCCCCCCAATCCTGATGCAGCCATCCCCATGTGGGATGACTGTGCACAGCTTTTTCAGGTCCCCTTCATGGTAGAGGAGAGAGATCAGATTCAGACTGAGGCTCAAAAGCTGGTTCGGGGCCCCACAGGAGAGTCCATAGCTGACCAGGCTATCACAAATGCAGATTTCCCCTAATTCACCTGGTATGGGATTGTAATATAGCTGAAGGTAAGGTGAGTCCCCTCATCTATAGCCAGACTCTATTGTCGGATCTCAACATAGCCACAAGATGGCCTGTGAAGAGGGCATGGCATTCCTGGAACACATACAAGAAGCCTTCAGGAAGTATATGCACTACAATTCTGGTGCCCAGGAAAATGCTGCTGCAAAGACTTTGGCTTTCATTAAAAATGTTAGAGATTTAGTAAAGGAGGCAGAGGAAGTGCATGATAAAAAGGATAGTGCAAAAGAAAAAAATAAAAGAGAGTGGCATGGAAAACAATACATCACTAGTGTGCTGCTGGATGCTACTATGAAATCAGAAAATGCCAGGGGCAACTCAGACATCTGGAAGCTAGAGAAGAAGATAAAAAACTAAGAGAAGCTTCTAGATTCTCTTCATGAGAACCTGGTTAGTATGAGACACAGAACTCAGAAATTGTAGAGAGCTGCGTTGTACCACGCCCTAAAGGTGGCGCTGGTTTCCGCCTTCCACCTTTCTGATGGTGAGTGCTCTCGGGAGTAAACAACTCCTTATTGGCTGTAGGCGAGGATGGTGGCTTACTTCTGCGTCCTAGGACCTATGGGCGATGTCCACGTGGCTTACCGGGATTGGAAGCCCAGAGGGTATTTAGCCACGAGCAGACTCCCCCCCCATCCCGCCCCGGGGTCGTTGGTCGTTTGTCTGAGAGAGTGAGTGAGTGAGTGAGTGAGAGAATGAGCTAGTGAGTGAAAGATAAGAAGATAATAAAAGGCCCGAATAAACTGCAGAGAGAAGGATCCGGTGTTGCGTCTTCCTTGCTGGCAAGGTTGCGCGCGACAAGAAATCAGTATCAATATGTCCTACTGATTGCAGCCACAGACTAAGACTGGCCTGGCTGAGACTGAGCAGCTATTGCAGACCCTGGGGGGGGGTACCACACCTCAGCCAAGAAGGCCCAAATCTGCAAGCAGCAGGTAACATACCTGGGGTACTTCCTGAAGGAAGGGCAGCAGTGGCTTTCAGACGTAAGGGAGGGGACAGAACCCTGGATTCCTACATCCACTACTGCCAGGCAAGTGAGGAAGTTTGTGGATATCTGTTAGATATTTAATAAATCCTGGGATATCAGGAGACCACCCAGTCAAATCCTAGGCAGACAGCTCAGGAAATCCTTGATCCTTGAATACAAGGATAAACAGCTGAGTCAATCACACACACCTTTAATCCCAGCACAGGGAAAGCCGGGAGTGGAACCAAAACCCTTAATCCCATAACTCCAGAGACAGAACTTCTTCTGTTTCTGTGAGCTCAAGGCCTTTAATCCTAACCTGCATGGGATTGGGTATATAAGGGCATAGAAACCAGGCAGAATCAGAAGCACTGACAGAAGTGACCAGGAGCAAGGCTGAAGAAGTTGCAAGACAGCTGGGTAAGAATTGACTGTGGTGCTTCCTCTCTCTTATATTTCAGCCTTCCCCTGATATTTGGCTCTGGGTCTCATTTATTACAACCCAAAGTCATGCTACTACAGGAGTTTAGATGGCCACCTTACCTCCACATAATTAGCCAAGGTTGCTGACAAGTTGACCCTGGGACAAATTCTCACCATAACCACCCTCTAAGCACTTGAAGGAGTTCTCAGGCATCCCCCTGATCAGTGGCTGAGCAATGCCAGAATGACTCAGTACCAGACTCTTGCTCAACTCTGCCAGAATAACTTTCCAGGCACCCTCAGCTCTGAATCCAGCTACTCCACTGCTTGATCAGCCTGATCCAAACCTGGAAGCACCACTGCATGACCGCTCTTGGATCCTGGCCCAGATGCACAGCAGAATCAGGCCAGACTTGCAGGACATCCTGTTGCCCGATGCAGAGGTTGCCTGGTATACTGATGGCAGCAGTTTCATGCAGGATGAGCAAAGGTATGTGAGAGCAGCAGTTGCTACTGCAGAGCCAATACCACACAGGACGTCTGCCCAATGGGTGGAGCTGATAGCCCTAACTATGGCATTAGAACTGGGGCAAGGGCAGAAGGTTAACATCTACACTGACAGCCATTACACTTCCACCAAGGCACATGTGCATGGGGAAATATACAAAGAAAGGGGACTGCTGATTGCAGAAAGAAAAAGTATCAAAAATAAAGATGAGATCCTGGCCCTTCTTAAAGCTCTGTGGTTACTCAAGAAACTGACCATTGTCCATTGCCCAGGGCACCAGAGAGAGGATGGACCTGTCCTCAGGGACAACAGTCTGGCAGACAGAACCATCCGGCAGGTGGCACTCCAGACTGATGTAGTTTTTGAAAATGTGTTGGTGGATCCCAGGGCACCTAGTCTATCAGAGAGGCCTGGGTATGCTAAGGAAGATCTTTCCTGAATCAAGACCCTCCCCACGACCCAGCACACAGATGGGCGGTGGAGAGCTTCAGACAGTAAAATCATCTTGCCTGAGCATCTGGGAAAGAGACTGCTCACCAAGATCCATCGATTCCCTCATGTGGGAACATGGAGAATGCAGGACTTAATTGTAAACATTGTCACCAACGCAAAGCTTGTCAGCTCACCAAAGCTGTTGCCAACCCTGAAAACCCTGGGTCTCAACTTGGGGAAT
The DNA here is from genome assembly GCA_004025045.1 of Sigmodon hispidus. Classification (NCBI taxonomy): domain Eukaryota; kingdom Metazoa; phylum Chordata; class Mammalia; order Rodentia; family Cricetidae; genus Sigmodon; species Sigmodon hispidus. The sequence goes on along the minus strand of PVIH01014066.1, from coordinate 41,419 downwards.
AAGCCTGGAGCCTACTGGAAAGTGGGCTTCACTGAGATAAAACCTGGCAAGTATGGTTACAGATATCTGCTAGTCTTTTTAGACACCTTTTCAGGATGGACAGAAGCCTTTCCCACCAAATATGAAATGGCACATGTGGTAGCAAAGAAGTTACTTAAAGACATCCTGCCTAGGCATGGATTTCCAACCATAACAGAGTCAGACAATGGCCTGTATTTTGTGTCCTAGGTAGGTCAGAGTTTGATTACCTTCCCAGGAGTGATTGGAAGTTTCATTGTACATACAGACTCCAGAGTTCAGGGCAAGTAGAAAGGATGAACTGTACTCTAAAAGAGACCCTAATTTAACTGAGCTTAGAGACTGGCGCATACTGGGTGGCTCCCTTTGCCTTATGCAGGAACAGGAACTCCCCTTATCAGATGAGGCTAACCCCTCATGATTTGAGTTTATGTTTGGCATCCCTTGCCCCATCATTCCCAACCTCCAGGTGGATTTGCTGGCAGAACTATCTGACCAACATCTTCTTGATGCTACATGAGGAGCTCAGTGGGCCCACAAGGAAGTGTGGTCCAAGGTCAGGACCCTCTATGAATCTGGTTCCTCCTGACAGGTTTCAACCTGGGGACTGGGTCCACATTAAGAGACATCGCCTAGGATCATTGCAACCCAGGTGGAAGGGACTCTACATCATTCTGCTGACCACACCCACAGCCATCAAGGTTGGCAGCATAGCCACCTGGATTCACCATTCCCACGACAGACCAGCAGACCCCTTCACACTCAAGGAAGATTTCCAGAGTGAAGGATGGAAAGATCCAGACAAGCCCCTCAAAGTGGTAGCGTGATGATTTTGCCTGCTGAGACTAGGGCCTCAGGAAGTCCACAGGTACCTTGGATGGAACTAAAAAAAGGAGAGTCCCATGATTGCAACTCTCATGGACCAGTCAGAGGGGAAAATGTGAAGGCATGGATTTATCATTACAAAACTCTATTTCAGGAAAAGAGCATTTAATGCCTGAGGGCAAGACCCAGGTCTGAAAGCCTAGAAAGAATCTCAGGAATGCACCTGACAGCCAATAGATTCAAAACTTAGTTTCACGTCAAAAGTTCAGACAGCTGATTCAGGGCTTAGGTTCATGCCGAAAGTGTAGCCAATGGTTGCTGTACCCCAAGCCCCTTCATCCAATTCTGGAATGCCAAGACGTGTAGCACCCTGCTTACATATGCTTTTGTTTAGGAAACCCTCCACTGCACCAGAACAAAAGGTTTTGACCCAGGTTCATGTGAACCTGTCCATAGCAATAAACTGACATGCATGTGTTTATTATGGAATCCAACTCCTGGCGGTCTTTAAGGGTCCCTCGACATGGGTACAACACATTCCTCTACCTCCTCCTGAGTCTTACAGTTGTTTATGCTCTGATCCCCACTACCCTTAAGCCTGGACCTGGGAACTAAGAACAGATATAGAGAAAGTATTACCTAATGTACCTACAGACCAGCAACCCATATTCATTTTGACCTTTGTCCACTGATGCCCAGTTTAACTGTCTGGTTAGATTAGAGAAAGAAAAAATATAGGAGTCTATCTTTTGAGATAGAAATACAGAATTTACAATTCAATGCATACCCTGTGGTCGGGGCCCCTAATTGCCAGAAACAAGGGACTTTCTGTGGTGATATATAGTTAATAAAAATATTCTGAAATATCAGAGAACAGAGTAACCCACAGAGCCAAGCCATGAAGGTCTAGGAGTGGTGACTCATGCCTTTAACCCCATTGTGAAGGCACAGATTTACCACTGCAGAGCTTTGTTTCAGAAAAGGATTGTTTGATGCCTGAGGGCAGGGCCCAGGTCTGAGAAGAGTCTAGAAAAGGTCTTGCACCTGACAGCCAATGGATTCAGAACTTGGTTTTGTGCCCAAAGTTCAGCCAGTAGATTCAAAGCTTCGGTTCCCACCAAAGGTTTAGCCAATAGTTCCCAGAAATTACTGTATCCCGTACCCCTTTACCCAATCCTGAAATGCCAAGACATGTAACACCCCACTTACATATGCTTTTCTTTAAAAAACCCTCTCACCCGAGTTTGGCCCGAATTCCTCCACTGCACCACAACAAAGCACTTCCGTCCAGGTTCATTTGAACCTGTCCAAAGGAACAAACTGACCCTCATGTGTTTGCATCGGGATCCAGATCCCTGGTGGTCTTTGGTGGGGGGGGGGTTCCTCAACACAGGTACAACATCATCACTCAGGAGGCAGAGATCTGAATCTTTGTGAGTTTAAGGCCTAAGAGCCGGGCAGTGGTGACACACACCTTTAATCTTAGCTCTAGAAAGTTGATCCAGGAATTGAAATAGTTGGGTGAGGAAAAAATATATAGGGAGAGAAGGTAGAATGCTTTCCTTTTGCCTGCATGCCTGATGGAGGATGGGCCTTAGTAGGGAGCTGGACAAACTACATGGTTTCCTGTCATCCTGTCTATAAGTGTTTCTGACACACCATGCAGTGGACCCAGCATGATGCTGGGTAAAATGAAAACATTCACTAGCAGTCACAGAGAGCTGGCAGAACCCATCAAAACAAAGGTCACGCCCCCAGGTGTGGCTATGTAGATCTGTGCCCACCTGCTCTCTTAAAAAAAAAAAAAAAAACACCCACGTGGAGGCCAGTCTCTCCCTCTCTCTCTCTTCCCCCCACCCCACTTCCCGGTTTAATAAACTCTTGTGTGGCATCCAGTGGTGTCAAAAAAAATTTAGTGCCTTGGCCAGTGGGTATATGTCTATATGTCAGTATTACATTATGACAACACAGAATAAGCTGTAGGTACAGCAGAAGACCAATAAAGAGTCTAACAACGTATGCTACAAACAACAGATACTGATTGAGAACAGGTCATTATGAATAAAAATGATCAGCACATGGCTGAATAAATAACACATACAGTGACACCATCTGACTTCAAACTTTGAATGTAACCGCAATAAAGACTGCACTGAACTGGGCGGTGGTGGCACAACCTTTAAACCCAGCACTTGAGAGTTTGAGGCCAGCCTACTCTACAGAGTGAGTTCTAGGACAGCCAGGGCTGCACAGAGAAACCTATTTCAGGAGGGGGTGGAAGGGGTTGGGGGAAAGAGGACTATCTGTGAAAGAATAAAGAGATCAAAAGTACATGTGAGCAAACTCAGATGTGAGAACACAGCAAATACAGAGTCGAATGTGATACTTGGCCCAGAAACCCAGTAGGGATGCTCTTACTGACATGCGCAAATGGACGCCCTTTGCATCACACGCAAATGTGTTAATGAAACAGACTTTTCGTCCTGCACAGAATTAGCTGCAGATGATCCTGCACTTGAATGTTCTGCTCCAAATGCAGAACTTCTAGAAGACACTGCAGTGACCAGGGCTCTGTAAGTAAGCAAATCTGCCTTCCCTGGCGACAGTAAAAACAACAAAGGTCCGCGCCCAGCAAGGGCACAAGGATGTTTCCACACAAGAACCAACATGGGGCTTAAGAGAAAAAGAGATCTGGAGTGGGAGGAGCAGTGGTGGGTATGAGAAAAAAATTATTTTTTAATAATTTAAAAAAGAGATGTGAACACTCTAAGGACTAGAGGTAAAAAGTGTGTCCTTGAGGAAGGAGGACTCATTCTTTATCTTTAATATTTATAATAATTGTGTAGTTTTTATTTTCCGTAAACAAACATTTTAGCCATTGTACATCTTATTGCTCCTCAGTTGGGGAGCTGAAATTCCCTGTGACCATGGCATTACTGAGTTAAGCCATTTAAACCAAAGCTAAGCAAACAAGAGAAGTCTAAGCTCTGGGCCCGCTGTGCTTGCTCCTTATTCTCTGTGATTCAGATGCCTCTGCTCTGTGCTGCGGCCAGCTTGCAGCCAGAGAGCTCTGAGTTTCAGCTAGCCTTACTTTTTCATTTATCAGAAAGAACTTTTTTTTTCTTTTCTATTTTTATTGGGAAGAGGCTTTTTTCTTTCCTCTATTTTTCCTTTATGGGACCTTTTTATTTTTAGGCCTTGATTGAATATTTTTCTATTCACATTTTCTTTCCTCTTCCCTAGGGACACTTGGTTTCCTTTTTTAATTTTTATTTTTCTTCCCCCTCTCTCTACTTAGAACAGCCTTTTTCTTTGATTTACATTTTATTTCAGGAGCCAATTTTTTTTAAAAAAAGATGTATTTATTTATTATGTATACAGTATACAGAAGATCTCACTCTAGATGGTTGTGAGCCATCGTGTGGTTGCTAGGAACTGAACTCAGGACCTCCAGAAGAACAGTCAGTGCTCTTAACCTCTGAGCCATCTCTCCAGACCCAAAAATTATTTTTCTACTAAATAAAATACAGATAAATTGTTTGACCCAAACTGTTAATAACTGACAAGTTGCATTAATGTGTAACTTGAGATCTATTTTAAAAAGTTTCTCTCGGGGGCTGGAGAGATGGTTCAGCGGTTAACAGCACTGTCTGCTCTTCCAGAGGACCCGGGTTCGATTCCCAGCACCCACATGGCAGCTAACAACTGTCTGTAGTTCCAGTTCCAGGCAAACACCAAGGCAAATAAATAAATAAATAAAATTTAAAAAAAGAAAAAAAAAGTTTCTCTCTAAAATTTTATAAACATACTCAATGAGTATTGACTAAAGGTACCTCTTCAAATTCTATAGAGATTGCTTTTAATACTTTTATAGATGGCTTATGTAAAAAGAACTATATAGATAAAAGTTGGTAATATAATTATTCAATTGTTATTACTCCCATATTTAAAGACAAAGCAGCTCTGTCCCACTTTCTATAAAACAGAAAGATTTGTAAGTACTAAAAAAAAGTATTTTGACAAACTGTTATTAATGATGAGAAGCCAAAATTAAAATTAAAAGTAAATGACATAGAGATTAAAAGTTTTAGTGAACACTGAATCTAATATATCTATTAATTTCTTAAGAATCTTAGAATTCCAATTAGCCTTTACAAGAAGTCTCCACTCAGTTTTTAGGCGTTGGGACCTTATCTCAGAAGAAACAAAGTGTGGAGTGGATTAAATGTGTAGGGCCTAAACAGCAAGGAGGGCTATTGCAGCCTTCTATGGATGAAATAGCCATGAATTTATGAGGGAGATATTTATTACAACAATGGACAGCTCAAATTACTATTCCTGCAACTTCAGACACAGCCTACAAAATGCTGTAAAAAAAAAAAAAAAAAAAAAAAAGGGACATGTGTAAGAATTCCTGGCACATAGCAGCTACATGGTAAACATGCCAGTCCAATAACCCAACATGGCGCCAGTGGAATGCCCACTAGGTGTGGCTATGTAAATCTGTGCCTACCCGTTCTCTTATAGGACTCTAGTCCCAAGAAGGACCACTCCCAGCCAGTCTTCACTGGACACAGCTGTTCCTTTTTGCCTGATACTCGTTTCTGCTTTCCCTGCTATTGAAGCCCAGCTCGGAACACTGGATCCAGCCCCAAGGGCTTTGTCCTAACGCCTACCCTAGGTGCTGACAAGTGCTTAGTGGTGGCTAGCATTGCTCCCCTGGGACCATTCGTTGGCTGGTTGATGACCCAGATTTAGCAGTAGAATCTCTCCCCTCTGGTCCTCAATAATGGGGAATAAGCCAGCAAAAAAAAAAAAAAAAAAAAAAAAAAAAAAAAAAAAAAAAAAAAAAAAAAAAAAAAAAAAAAAAAAAAAAAAAAAAAAAATCTCTCTCCATCCTCACCCCTAGGATGCATTCTTGAGATTCTAGGCCACTTAGCCTTAAGCCTTACCTAGAAACCACCAAGCTTACCCATTATTGCACAAAGAAATGGCCTAAGTACCCCTTAGATAATAACTCAAAATAGCCACCTAAGGGCTCACTGGACCCCGATATTTTACAGGAGCTAACTTTTGTAAGCGCACAGGCAGATGGAAAGAGTCTCCCTATCTCTTTACATATGTCAGCTCTAAACCCTCTCTTCCAGCTTCCTGCTCTCCACACAACCGGACCCTTCTCTGGTACCCCACCTTTCAAAACGCAATGCTCACCATCAGCTCTTCCAACCTCTTCCTTTCTGGGAACTCCAAATCTGGTGCCTACATTTACTGCTCCAGTCACTCATTCTTGTGCTCCTAAGGATCCTGATCCAGTTCTCCTGCAGGAAGTGGCTGGCATAGATGGGATAGTGAAAGTTTATACCGTTTCCTCTGTCAGAACTTTCTCAGGTGGAAAAAAAAATGAGCTCTTTATAGTTCTAACTCTACTGTCTTTTTTCTAAAAAAAAAAAAAAAAAAAAAAAAAAAAAAAAAAAAAAAAAAAAAAAAAAAAAAAAAAAAAAAAAAAAAAAAAAAAAAAAAAACACTTTTATTTATTTATTTATTTATTTTCCTTGGTGTTTACCTGGAACTGAAACTATAGACAGTTGTGAGCTGCCATGTGGGTGCTGGGAATTGAATCCGGGTCCTTTGGAAGAGCAGACGGTGCTCTTAACCGCTGAGCCATCTCTCCAGCCCCATCTACTGTCTTTATAAAGGAATTCCAATATAATCCTATGATCTCACTTTTCATGATATATATATATATATTTAGTTTTTTGCGCATGGAGAGAGATGCACACACTCACCACCAGACGCCACACAAGAGTTTTCTTCAGAGAGTTACTGAGAGGCGAGTACCTGGAGAAGAGTCATGGAGAGGAGAGAGAGAAAAACAGAGGGAGAAAGGGGGGACTGTTTGTCACATGGTGTTTCTTTTTAAGAGAAGGGGTGGGCATGGATCCACATAGCCACACCTGGGGCGTGCCCTCCGTATGTGGTTCCATGTTGGCTTTACCACGTGGCCACTACATGCCAGGAATTCTTATCTCACCCAGGACCATGGTGTGCCAGGAATACTTACATATACTATTCTGACAAGTGATCTCCGCAAAGAGCAAAGGCAAGTTTGGGAACAGGCCAGAACTCATGCAGATGAGGTTCATCAGACAAATGCAGCACACATACTCATCCCGGGAGCCAAGGCTGTTCCAGATGTAGACCCCCATTGGAATTACAATATGCCAAAGGTGGGATCTTAGTCAGAGACGTTTTTGTGCCTGCTTACTGGCAGGTCTGCAGAGAGCTGCTCTGAAGCCTGTCAATTTTGAAAAAATGCAAGAGACAGTGCAGGAAGAACAGGAGAATCCGTCCCAGTTTCTAGAATGCCTCACAAATGCTCTCTTTCAGTAGACTAACTTAGATCCTGAGAACACTGAGGGAAGGAAACGTCTCATGGCCCATTGTTTACCCAGAGCTACCCCAACATCAGACCTGAACTTAGATCTCTTGAGAGGGGACCACTGGCTCCACAGGCAGAAGTCTTAGCGCTGGCTTTTAAGGTGTATCACAGGAGAGATGAGAGAACACGCCAGGAAAAATACCTCTTGATGGCCGAAGCCATCCAACCAGCTCCTTCATCTCCTTCCATGGCAAGAAGACCTAGATCTCCTGGTGCATGCTTTAAGTGTAGCCAGCTTGGCCACTGGTCTCTGTTCTTTTCCAGCCTCACAAGGCTGTCCAGGCCTTGTCCTAGGTGGCATAGGAAACACTGGTCTAAGTGACTGTCCCCAAGCCCCACATGGCAGAGGACACACAGACCACTCCCCAGCTGATTTCCTAGGCCTGGCCATGGATGATTGATGCTGCCTGGGCTTCCCTAACCCAACCACTGTCATCACAAAAAGGGAGCCTCAGGTAGTCATAATGGTATCAGGGCACCGGTGAACACCAGTGCCACATACTCAGTCCTGCAGGAGCTTTGGGGTCTTACCTCTCTTTCTAGCCTCCATTGTTGGGGTAGGAGACAAACAACTCTGGCCTCATCAGACATTGCCACTTAATTGTACTTTCAGAGATATCCCTATCACCCACTCATTTTTGGTCAAGCCAACCTGCTCTGTACCCCTAATGGGAAGAGATTTTTTAGCTAAAGTAGGAGCTTTCATTTTAGTCACCACATTTAGTCCAGACTCTCCAGCCACTCCAGTTGCTCCCTTGCTTCTCTTGCTATCTTCCCAGCCCGTCAGCACCAGACCCTCACTGTATCATCTACATTCTGTCCCTTCCCAGGTTCTCTCACTAACTGATTGCTTTTTTCTGAGCTCCAGAAAATCAAAATTCATTATCCCACACCTTAAACTCACCTAGACTGCAGGAAATGAGCCACAAAAAACCCCAGCAGACCCACCACCAGAGGATACAGCTCTCATCTTCTAAAAAGACAAACTTCACCCTTAAGACAGCTTGAAGCAGCCTTAAGAGATCCATCAACCCAGTTCCTGTCCAATCCATATATCCCTGCCCCCCTACATAAACCCGGCGTTCTTTTTGTAATAAACATAAAGATGATGTAAGGATTCCTGGCATGCAGCAGCTAAGCCCAACATGTAAGCCCAACATGTAAGCCCAACATGGCGCTGGCAGAACATGCCCCTAGACGTGGCTGTGTAAATCTGTGCCCACCATTCTCTTATAAGGAGACGCCATGTGAAAGCCATTCTTTTTTCTCTTCTGCTTCTCTTCCCTTGGATCCACTCGGCATCTTTCCTGAATAAACTCTATTGTGGCAGCTGGTAGTATATCTGTTCTCACATGTAAAACCAACAGTAACTATACAGGTAGCAGGGCCAACTATACATATTAGGCCTGTGTTCCTAATCCTCTGATTAACAGAGGAGTAAGTTGGGGAGACATGGATATTCCTGGGGTCTCCCAGGTCTGTATGACATCCCAGATTCTGCTCAGCCTATGGAGGAGGGAAAAGGAATTAGGAGTTATACTGTAGGGGTACAAGGAATCCTATATGTATAAAAATGCAATTCAAAGTCTAAATATAACCATTCATATGTGCTTATCTATTGTAAATACTACCCAGGATTGGCCCACCAGAAAATAAAACCCTGAGAGGTGAATCTCAGACAAGACCCCAAGATCCTTGGTTCCAGAATGTTTCGTGATACTGCTGTGGTTTTCTATGTGCGCTGCCATTTTTCTCTGGTATCTGGCATGGGGTAAATGGCCATGGGGAGATCCTCACTGCCATAATGCAATATGATCATATCTTGGAAATATCCCATTCTACTGGGCACTTTTACATGTGAATTATTATGAAAATGATTTCTACCTAAGCTTTACTATTCAACTGAAGGAATGATATTATAAAATAATAGTATTACTTTAAACAGAATTTTGAGGACTGGAGAGATGGATCATCTGTTAAGAGCACTGACTGCTCTTCCAGAGGTATTGAATTCAATTCCAAGCATCCACAAGGTGGCTCACAATCACCTGTAATGAAATCTGGTGCCCTCTTCTGGCCTATAGGAACATTTGCAGACAGAACACTGCATTCAAAATAAATAAATCTTTAATTAAAGAAAAAGTCTTGACCTTTTAAAAATAAATAAATAGGATTTTAATGATTGAGTGGTTTTAATAAATATAGTAAAAGATTATGATAGAGGTTAGTTTAGTGGAAAAATTAACATACGTAAAGGTAGGATTAAAATGCTGCCCCTGCCTCTGATAAAGCAGAAGCTGCAGAGGATAAAAAATAAAACAAGGAAGAAGTGTCACGCATCTAGAACACATGAGTTTCTATTGAGGAGCCAAATAGACTGTGGCTTAAGTTAATGATTAAAAAAAAATAATTGGGCTGGAGAGATGGCTCAGTGGTTAAGATCACTGACTGCTCTTCCAGAGGACCTGAGTTCAATTCCCAGCATCCACATGGCAGCTAACAACTGTCTGTAATTCCAAGACCTGACACCCTTACAGTTATACATGCAGGGAAAACACCAATTCACATAAAATGAAAGTAAATATTAAAAAAAAAGAAAAAGTAATTGAGTCATGATCATCTCATTAGATGAAGAAAAGGTCTTTGAAAAACTCCAACACTTCTTTAAAATAAAAGTCCTGCAGAAATAAGGAATACAAGAAACAATATCTAAACAAAAATAAAGGCAATTTCCAGCAATTATAGCCATCATCAAATTAAATAGAGAGGAACTCAGTTATTATAAAATTAGGAGCAAGACAAAGATGTCCACCCCCACTGTATGTTTTCAATATAGAACTGGAAGTATCAGCTAAAGCAATAAGACAACAGAAGGAGATCAAGGGCATACAAATTAGAAAGAAAGGAAGTAAACTATATTTACTTGCAGATGATGTGATAGTATAGTGACTCAAAAACATTCCACAGAGGATCTTCTCTGGCTGATAAACACTTTCAGCAAAGTAGCTGGATACACCATTATCTCACAAAAATCAGTAGCTCTTCTATGTACAAATGACAAAAGAACTGAGAAAGAAAACAGGGAAATAACACCTTTCAAAAGTGCCTCAAATTATAAACAATATAATTGTAAAGTAAATTGAAGTCTTCCAGTCTTTGAAGAAACTGAAGAAGGTATGGGAAGACAGAAAGATCTCCCAAGCTCATGGATTGATAGGATTAACAGTCTACCAAAAGCAATTCCTATCAAAAGCCTAACACAATTCTTTACAGACCTCAAAAGGACAATCCTCAACTTAATAGAAAAATAAAACACCCAGGATACCTAAAGCAATTCTGAATGATAAAAGAACTGAGGTCCACACCATTGCATGCAGTACTAGAGAGATAATGAAAAGCACATGGTATTGGTATAAAAACAAACACATTGAACAATGGAATAAAACTGAAGACCCAGAATGAACCCACACTCTAAGGATTTCTGGATTTTTATAAACTGGAAAACAGACAGCATCTTTAAAAAATGGTGCTGGCCAAACTGGATGTCTGTATGTAGAAGAATGCAAATAGGTCTATACTCATCATCCTGCACAGAACTCAACTCCACATTTATAGGAGACTCTGTGACCATGCCCTGTGTAAAGTGTTAGCTCACACACAAGCTACAACCAAATGCTCAGTGTCTAAATCCTCTCACCTGACTAATGTGAGACAACCAGGTTTGCACTTGCCAACATGAGAGAGCTGCCCAAATGGAAATGTCAGTGGCTCACCTAACCTCCCCAAACTGTACAGCCATCAGTTTGGTTCTCCTTCATTCAGATGAATTAATGCACACTGGACAAGTTAACAGAAAGGTGCTCACCCTTCCCAACCGGACCCTTCTTTATAACAGAGGCACCTGTAGCTCACTGACTCCACCTCCAATCTAGCTCTGGCCCATTTTCACAATAAACTATTCCTTCTATTCTGGGCACTGAAGAACGACAAGGAATTTTCCATTTTAGAGAACTGTGCTGGACTAAAGCAGACAGAGCTAACCCTAACCCTAACCCTCACCCAGTTCCCAGAGACTATTGCTAGAACTGTTATTCACAAAAGGGCAGCACGGAATCCAAAACACCCTGAGCCTGCTACCCGACCACCAAATGTTCTTCTAATCTAAATACACCACCACCACACCTGGGCCCAGATTCAAGGAGAAATTCCCTAGATTAACTGTCAGCAAACAACCTTGAACTAGAGTAACCCCAAATTGTGGTTTTTCCCTTCAAAAGTGGCCGATAAGCTCCCTGGGGAGCCCCTCCTGATCTCCCTTCTGTGAGAGCCTTAGGACCGGACCCCCTGCCTTGGCTTGTATTCACATAAATAAGCATCTGCCTGGTGGACTTTCTGGGAAAGTCTGGGCATAGCAGTCACAGTGGAGAAGCCATGATCCATACACAAATCCCATTCCTGTTAGTGCAATTGACAACCCAGTCCAAAAAAGGGTGCTGCTGCAAACCTTTAATGAGGAACTTGAGTCAGGAGAACAGCGGAGTCAACGCCCCGGGGACCCAAACATGGGGATCAAAGCAGAGGTCAACATAACAAACCTTGTCTCAAAGTATTTTTCTGAAAGCTTAAAAGTACAACTGTTCTGGAAATAATGTGCTTTCACAATGAGAAATCATGCCACACTCTTAGAGACTGAGAAAAATCTCTTCACTTATTACAAGTCAGCAACTTTACCAAAGGAGTTGACGCGGGACAGGTTTGCTAACTTACATACACCACAGGCTTATGCATTCCGCACCTGCTGTCCGCCTGGAGAAATGCTGCTTACGGCCCTCCTGCTAGCATGCCTTGCTCAGTTTGCTCCTTATACAACTTCCGGTCACCTGCCAGGGGTGGCACCAACCACCATGAAATGCGCCCTATTACATCAACCACTAATCAAGAAAACACCCCAAAGCTTTACCTGCAGACCAGTGTGACTCTAGCTCGTGCCAAGCTGACCAAATCTAACCAGCTCAGCCACTGAGTCATCAACTCCAAAGACAGACTGGTAAGAAAACCTCAACTCTCTTCACACTTGCTTTTCAGCGTATACTTGCACACGCTCACACATAAAGTTTTGAAAATTTGTCACGTTTAGGACTGGAGAGATGGCCCAGCAGCTACCAGCACTAACATAGTGGCACACAATCATCCCTAGATGCTGATGCAGGGGACCAGATGTCTCCTGTCTTCTGTGGGCACCAGACACACATGTGTAAACATACACATAAGCAAGCAAAACAGTAACACACATAAAATAAATAAACAGAGCTAATTAAAAACACATACCCTTGCCAGGAGCAAATGGCAAGTACCTTTAATCCCACAGGCAAGGGCAGGAGGATCTCTGACTTCAAAGCCAGCCTGGTCTACAAAGTGAGTTCCAAGACAAGCTTGGAGGTTAAGAGCATGTCGCAGCTTTTCCAAGGGTCCTGAGCAACCACATGGTGGCTCACAACCATCTGATGCCCTCTTCTGGCCTGCAGGGACACATGTTATGTACACATAATAAACCTTTAAAAAAAAAAAAAAAAAAAAAGGAAAGAAAGAAGAAAGAAAACAGAATTGTGACAATTGAGGCCAGGAAACCCAGTGAGTATGGCCTTGCTGACCCGCAAATGTGTTAATGAGACTTTACGCTCTTTAAGCTCAGCACGCAATTAACTGCAGACGGACCCTACGCCTCAATGTTCGGTGCCGAGCACAGAACTTCTAGAAGACACTAGAGTGACCAGAGCTCTGCAAGTTAGTGAATCCGCCTTCCATGGTGACAGTAAAAACAGCTTATACGCACACCCTGCACCATAACTTTGACAATAAACATCTTTCCATACAAGAGTTCACGCTCTCCCCCGCTCTGCGCAGGCGCACCAGGGAGGGGCTGTTACGTAATTAGGGGGTCCGCTGGTTTCCCCCCCACACCCCCGCCCAGCTCCCGGAAGTGACATGCCCTCATGTGACCTCACGGGACGCCGCAGCATCGCCGGTTCCCACAGCCCCGAGGACCCCACACGGCTCCCCGGCTCCTCCCGCTTGGGGACGGCGGCCCCTCGCTCACCATGGCGGGTACCGAGCTCGCCCCGCTCTCCTCCCGGCTCCCGGCAGCGGGTCACAGCGCAGCACACAAACACGGGAGCTCCCCCTCCCCCCAGCCTGCAGCATGGCGGACCGGAAATACCGCCCCCATTCTGGCTGGCTGTCCATCTGGAGGCCATGATTGGCCAATGATGCCTGAGTGACAGGGGCAGCTCCCTTAGGGACATGGCACTGAAGAGATGCGTTGCAGGTTTCAACTATCCCAGACGTGCAGAGATTGGCATTGCAACAGAACTTGTGCCTGGACTGCAAAGTCATCCCTGAACTTTTCCTGTACTCAGTAGACAAGTCTTCATCTGAGCAAAGAGGTCTCTAGCATATGAAGAACATTAAACAATGTGCCAGCCTCACAGCTGAAAGGGTACCCACTCTACCCAGGTCAAATTTAAACCACCTGATTGATATTCACCAGGCATCCGCAGGTTTAAAAAGACATACCTGAGATTGCTCACGCGTCTATCGGCTGCACATTGCTATCCTAAACACTTAACACTTTCCCAGCTTTCTACAGTGGCACTGGCCTATCATGCAGGCACTTGGGAGGTGGAGACAGGGCATTGAAAGATTAAACCAGCTTGGTCTAAACCTGAAACATCAGCAATTAGGTGCCCCAAAGAGGAGGTGTTCAGGGTGATGACTTAGGATGAGAAGATAAAAAGTTATGGAGCAATAGATATTTCATAAGCTGGTTTCAAGCTAAGTAAATTTATTTTTTTTTTTAAACTTTATTTATTTATTTATTTGCCTTGGTGTTTGCCTGGAACTGGAACTACAGACAGTTGTGAGCTGCCATGTGGGTGCTGGGAATCGAACCCAGGTCCTCTGGAAGAGCAGACGGTGCTCTTAACCGCTGAGCCATCTCTCCAGCCCCCGCTAAGTAAATTTATAAAATACAACTCTGATATACTATTTTCAGAGGTGGGTGTCAGTCAGAGCCAGCAGAAATCTAATTCATCAATGCTGGAAAGAACTCAGGATACCCCAGGTCTCAGAACTGATAAGCACACCTGTGGTTAAAATGTTCTCTAGGGGCTGGAGAGATGGCTCAGCGGTTAAGAGCACCGTCTGCTCTTCCAGAGGACCCGGGTTCGATTCCCAGCACCCACATGGCAGCTAACAACTGTCTGTAGTTCCAGTTCCAGGCAAACACCAAGGCAAATAAATAAATAAATAAAGTTTTTTTTAAAAAAAAAAAAAAAAATGTTCTCTATATGCTATAAATAAAGTAACTGGTTTGGCCTATATAGCACCATAGAAGTGGGTGGAGTATCAGAGGAGAGACAGATAGAAGGAGGGCGGAGTTAGTCTCCATCCGACACCCCCCCCAGAAAAAAATCATATAAAAAATCCAAATGAGCCACGGGCTGGGCCAGGTGGCAGATAAAATACTAAAAATAAACTAAATTAAGATAAAAAAAAAAAAAGCTAGCTAATAATATACTTAAGACATAGGCCAAACAATATAAAATTAATATAAGCATCTAATTCATTTCTTTAAGAAAAAAAAAGTCACCATAGACCAAGTCCAAACCTATGGCCCAAACAGGGCCAAAAATCTCCTACAACACACAACCTCTCAGGCTAAAGAATCTGGTCCCCTTGATTCCTTCAAGACAGTGGCTCAATTATAAAAACAGACTTTGCCAAGTTTGCCCTTAGGCCAACATACAGAATTAGTGTTCCCTTGGGTGCTTCTAATATCGTCTTAGAAAAAGCCTTGGCGTGGACTGATTCCCAAATGGCCTATCTCCAACTTCCAACAAACAAAAACACATATGAAAACAGAAACTTTTGCTTTTGTGGAGGAGTTTTATTCTGTGTCCTGCTTGCAAGCCTTCCATGGAGGTTCTTTGCGAACCACTCTAATAGTTGAATGGCATGTTCAGTCTGGCACACGATATGATTTCTGGATCACATAATCTACTTTCCCAGGACTACTCATTTGTAGCCGAATTTGGAAAATAGCAGTTGGGAGTCACATGCTAATGCTGATTATGGAATGGCTCATTGTTGGGGCCTAGAGGTGTAGCAGGCCTTCTTTTGGGCCACCAACCAGCTCCCAAATCATGACACAGAGACTTTTTAATGCCCGCTTTAAAATTTGAGATTTGAAAAATCTTTTGTAAAATATATTTATTATGTATAAAGTGTTCTGCTTGCATATGTTCCTGCAGGCCAGATGAGGGCACCAGATGTCATCATAGATGGTTGTGAGCCACCATGTGGCTGCTGGTAATTGAACTCAGCACCTCTGGAAGAGCTGCCAATGCTTTTATTCTCAGAGCCATCTCTCCAGCCCAACACAGAGTCTTTTAGTTTTGAATGCTCGGCCTTATCTTATGTGGTGCCACTAGCTCTTAGAACTTAATTTAACCACCTGGGGCTTTCTAACCTTCTTCATTATGTATGTTTTGCTTTCACTGCCTCCTCCATGTCTGGATGGCTGGCGGCTGGCTGCCTGGCCCTAAGCATCCCCTTCTCTTTCTCCTTCCTCCCTTCTCTCTCCTCCTGCATTCTCTCAACTCTGCCCGTGTCCCCTATGTGGGATGTCTTTCTGTATGCTGTGAGTTACCATTGGATAATAAAGGAACTGTTTTGGCCTATGGCAAAGCAGCTTAGAGGCAGGTGGGAATTTCAAGCATAGATAAAGGACAAGGAGATCAGACTCAGGGGAGACACCACAAGCTGCCGCCTAAGGAAGCAAGATATAAAGAAACACAGGTAAGCCATGAGCCACATGGCAATACATGGATTAATGAAAATGGGTTAAATTAAAAGAGCAAGTAATGAGCCTGAGTCATAAACTAAACAGCTTATAATTAACATAAGCTCTTGGGTAATTATTTTGGGCTAAGAGGACTTCAGGTCTGGACCTTGGGCCAGACAGGCCAGAAACTTTTGGCTACATGTCTACCATCTAATTGCAGGGATGAAGAAATGCAATGAATTCTCAGGCAGATACTGCAGGTGCAGCAGTTGCAGGCTCACAACCGTGGAATGCTCAGCTCAGCTGTTCAGTCACCTTCCTGAACTTCTGCAAGCCAGAGCCTCAGGGACCACCTTCCTCAGATCCCACAATAATGAATAAGACTCATCATGTACTGGGGGCCCAGCCTAGAACCTTACTGTCTTAGAGTTCCTACTGTTGCAACAGAAAATTATGAACAAAAAGTAATTTGGAAAGAAAATGGTTTATTTGGTTTATACTTCCAGATCATACTTTATCATTGGAAGATGTCATGACAGGAACTCACACAGAGCAGAAACCAGGAGCTGATGCAGAGGCCATGGAGAGTGCTGCTTACTGGCTGTTCCCCAAGGCCTCCTCAGTCTTCTTTCTCTCTCTCTTTCTTTCTTCCTTCCTTTCTCTTTAAGATTTATTTATGGGTTGGAGAGATAACTCAGAGTTTAAGAGTAATGACTGTCCTTCCAGAGGTCCTGAGTTCAATTCTCACAACCATCTATGATGACATCTGCTACCCTCTTCTGTATACTGTATACATAATAAATAAATACATATTTTTAAAAGATTTATTTATTAAGTATACTATGTTCTGTCTGCATATATGCCTTCAGGCCAGAAGAGGGCACTAGATCTCTTTACAGACAGTTTTGAGCCACCATGTGGTTGATGGGAATTAAACTCAGGACCTCTGAAGAGAAGCCAGTGCTCCTAACTGCTGAGAGTCTTTAAAAATTCAAACACAAGGGCTGGAGAGATGGCTCAGTGGTTAAGAGCACTGACTGCTCTTCCAGAGGACCTAAGTTCAGTTCCCAGAAACCACATGGCAGCTAACAACTATCTGTAGTTCCAGTTCCAGGCAAACATCAAGGCAAATAAATAAATAAATAAGTTTTAAAAAATAATAAAATAAAAAATAAAAATTCAAACACATTAAAATTTGAGTCTTGCTGAGCAGTAGTGGCGCACACCTTTAATCCCAGCACTTGGAAGGCAGAGGCAAGTGGATCTCTGTAACTCTCAATATTTTTTTTTAAACACTTTTATTTATTTATTTATTTATTTATTTATTTATTTATTTGCCTTGGTGTTTGCCTGGAACTGGAACTACAGACAGTTGTTAGCTGCCATGTGGGTGCTGGGAATCGAACCCGGGTCCTCTGGAAGAGCAGACAGTACTCTTAACCACTGAGCCATCTCTCCAGCCCCAACTCTCAATATTTTTATCTTCCAAGCTCTCACAGAGCTAGTACTTCCAAAGTTCTTCCACAGTCTTCCCCAAAAACACAGTCAGGTTTGTCATAGCAATACCCCACAATCCTGGTACTAACTTGTCTCAGTTAGGGTCCCTATTGCTGCAATGAAATACTGTGACCAAAGAGCAATTTGGGGAGAAAAGGGTTGAATTGGCTTACACTTCCAGATTATACTTCACCATTGGAGGAAGTCAGAACAGGAACTCACAGAGAGCAGGAACCTGGAGGCAGGAGCTGATGGAGAGGCCATGGAGGGAGCTGCTTACTGGCATGCTACCCATGGTTTGCTCAGCCTGTTTTCTTATACACCGTCGCCACAACAGCCCAGGCATGGCACCATCCACAATGGGCTGGTGATCACTAACTGATCACCACTGATCACTAACTAAGAAAATGCCCTCCCTCCAGCTGGATCTCATGGAGGCTTTTCCTCATTGAGGTTCCTTCCTCTCTGACGAACCTCTAGCTTGTGTCAGATTGACACGAAACTAGCCGGTACGCTTACCAGTGGTTCTCAGTTGACCCATCACACCATTGTTCCCCACTCTCTGCTCCTCTGATTCCCTTCACTCTGTAACACCTGACGTGTTACAACTTCTGATATGCCACCTACACCACAACCATCCACCCAGCAATATAAGCTCACTATGAAAGGGAAACATAGCCAGTGTGGAATATGGGATGATGGCAGAGATGGGGCAGATGAGCTCAGAAGATAGAGTGAGCTTCTGAACCCAGAACTCAGTCATGGCAATAAACATGAGTGCAATGCCATATTTAAAGGAACCTTGGAGATGGACAGTGGTGGCTCACACTTTTAATCCCAGCACTCAAGAGGCAGAGGCAAGCTGATCTCTGTGAGTTCAAGATCAACCTGGTCTACAGAGTGAGTTCCAGGACAGACAGGGCTACATAGAGAAACCCTATCTTGAAAAACAAAAAATAGGGGGCTGGAGAGGTGGCTCAGAGGTTAGGAGCACCAGTGGGTCTTCTAGAGGTCCTGAGTTCAATTCTCAGCACCACATGGTGGCTCACAACCATCCATAGTAAAATCTGGTGCCCTCTTCTGGTGTGTAGGAATATATACAGACAGATGGCAGAGCACTGTATATATAATAAATAAATAAATCTTTAAAAACAAGAAAAAGAAGGCTAGAGAGATGGCTCAGAGCTCAAGAGCACCAACTGTTCTTCCAGACAATCTGAGTTCAATTCCCAGCATGGTGGCTCACAGCCATCTGTCTGTAGATCTGGTGCCCTCTTCTGGCACACAGGCATAGTGAAGGCAGAATGTTGTATACATAATAAATAAATCTTAAAAAAAAAAAAAGAAAAAAAAAGAAAAAGAAAATAAAAAAACAAAAAATAGAAAGAAGAAAGAAACCAGGGAACTGAGTTGTGGTTCAGGGATAAAGCCCCTGCTGAGGGGCTGGAGAGATGGCTCAGCAGTTAAGAGCACTGACTGTTCTTCCAGAGGACCTGAGTACAATTCCCAGCGTCCACATGGCAGCTAACAACTGTCTGTAATTCCAAGATCTGACACCCTTACACAGTTATACATGCAGGCAAAACACCAATTCACATAAAATAAAAATAAAATTTTAAAAAAAAAAAGCACCTGCTGAGAAAACCTTAGTGTGGGGCTGGCAGTTAGCATGGTGTCCTTGAGGCCCTGGGCCCTGTGAATAAATAAGCCCAGGCTGGACATTTCAATAGTTTGTTCAGTTTATCTTGGCATTTTTGTTTTGTTTTATTTTCATTTACTTATTTATTGTCTCTCTCTCTCTCTCTCTCTCTCTCTCTCTCTCTCTCTCTCTCTCTCTCTCTCTCTCTCTCTGTGTGTGTGTGTGTGTGTGTGTGTGTGTGTGAACTGAATCCAGGGCTGTATGCCCTAATCTATTTTTCCTTTTTTCATTTTGAAATGAAGGTCTTCCTGTATACTTCAAGAGGAGTTAAAGTCACAGATATCCCCCTGTCTCAGCCTCCCATGTGCTGGGATGACAGGTTGTATTAGTCATGCCTGAATTTCCACTTTTGTTCATCACTTTCCTGGCAAGACCCCTGCTCCTGCCTCTCTCCACTTCTGGGCAAATCCCCCAAATCCCCAGGAGGCTCTGGGCTCTTTTGGTGCTGAAGGAGAGGGGTGTGGCCTGGAGTTCCCGGACTACAGCCTGACCTGGGGGTTCCCTGGGGGTTCTGAGCAGGTCCCGCACAGTTCAGAGTGTCCCCAAGGCTGAGGACTATCCAGGGGTGGAAGCTGCTCTCTGTTGTCTGGGCCCTGTGACAGTTTTGGGGAGATATGGGTGGTGATACCCGGCACTGGGACCAGTCTCCGGGCCAGTGTCCCCTGTCTGTTTCTGTCCCTCTTTCTCTGTCTCTCTGTGTCTTTCTCTCTCGGTCACTCCCCTCCTCTCGCAGCCCATCCGTCCTCTGCCTCACATACCTCCCTGGGGCTTCCCCATCAGCCGGAAATAAGGCTACCCAGTGACTTCTCCCTTTTGGGGCCCTCCCCCTGGCCCCATCTCAAGGCCTTTTACACTCACACACCATGCAGCTGGTGACAGAGTCCGGGCTCCTGCCACCATCACGGTCTCCTGCCCTACAAACTGGGCGACTGAGCCACACAGGGCAGGTCCTCACCCAGGGCCAGGCCCCCTGTATGAGTCTCTAGTCCTTCGCCCCTTCTCTGGCGGCGAGCCCCCCAACTCTAGAGAACAGAGCTACAGGCATGTCCCAGCGGCTCCTGCTGTCATTTGCCCTCTGGGCAAGCTGCTCCCCTGGCTCCGCAGGGGCAGGTAGGTGGACACACTGGGCATTGGGGAGCCTGGGCCAAAGGACGGGGTGGGATTACACACCTACCTATTCCGGTAGGACCTGTTGCCATTCTGCTGTAGGAATAGGGAAACTGAGGCACAGAAGTCGGGGAGAAAGCCTTATTTCAAGCAGAGGTACCCTTGAACTTAGAGGTTTGTGGAGAAAGACAGTTGACTCTCAGCATCCTCGAAGTTTCACCTTTGTGACTCAACTGTGGGTCGGGTCAGAAATTCTAGGACACACGGGGTGTGATGGTGCATACCTGTCAAGCACCTGAGTCAGGAAGCTTAAGTGTTCAAGGTCATCCGCAGTTACACAGTGAGTTCAAGGCCAGCTTAAGCTACGTGAGACCCTCCTAAGAGGGGAGGGACGACTCAATTTTCTCATCTAGAGACCCTAGATGTTTGTAGGAGCTAGTGCTTCCATGCATAACAGAGACCTACCAGCTCCCGGAAGCTCAGGCTCCTATCTCTCCAGTCCTAGCTGCGCTGAGCCAGCCCAGCGTAAGATGCCGTGCCTCTCGGTACCCCGTGGCCGTGGACTGCTCATGGACGCCGCTGGGGGCTCCCAACTCCACCAGAGCCACATCTTTCATCGCCACTTACAGGTCAGAGAATGGAGAGGGGCCAGGATGACGCAGGTACCAAAAAAGATTCCATTATCCCCGCTACACTCAGGGTCGGAGGCAGCCTGGGACCCATGGGAACTTGTCTCCAAAACAACAGAACGAGTGTAGATGTGGGTAATCTAGGGAGTTCTTCAGAACCCACACCCCCGGTGCTTCCCTGAGCGTTTCCAGGTCCCACGGTCAGCTGTGGGTGGGCTGGGGTTGTGCAGGTACCCAGGTGCCCTTCACGACCCCCACGGTGCTTCCCGTGTAGGCTCGGTTTGGCCACCCAGCAGCAGAGCCGGCCCTGCCTACAACCGACCCCCCAGGCCACGCAGTGCACCATCCCGCACGTGCACCTCTTCTCCATGGAGCCCTACGTGTTAAATGTCACTGCGGTGCACCCCAGCGGCGCCAGCAGCAGCCTTCTGGCCTTTGTGGCTGAGCGGATCAGTGAGTGTCTGTCCTCCACGCCCCTTGCAGTATCCCGCCCTCCACCACGCAGCCCCCCAGTCCTGCTGGATCCCCGAAACCTCCCTCCTCTGACACTGCTCCAGCCTTACTGGCTTCCTTTAGCTCCCCCACATCCCAGGCTTCGACCTGCCCGGGGCGTTTGCATGGCTTCTGGTGTGCAGGGCTTTAATCCCAGAGGTAGGCAGATCTCTAAGAGTTCAAGCCCAGTCTAGTCTGCAGAGCAAGTTCGAGGTAAGTCGGGGTCAAGAACTCCAAAATCCTACCACAAAGAAAGAGAGGAAGGAAGGAAGGAAGGAAAGGAGGGGAAGAGAGGAAGAAAGGCTGGTGAAGAGACGTGAAAGGCTACAGAGCTCACATGATCTGACCACAGCTCCACTCCCAGGTATCTGCTCAACAAAAATTAAAATGTTCATCCCTACCAATGCTTGGCAAAGTTATTCAGAGCATCCAGAAAGGATGTCTGAGCCACAAGTCCTCCTGTGGATGGATGGACACACAAAGTCATCTACACAACAGAACACCATTCAGTCCTGAAGAATAAGGCTCTGGCGCCAACCACAGTGTGGAGGGACCTTAAGGACACCGTGTTCAGTGAGCAACCCAGACACAAACCACAGAGCATGGACTCTGTGCAGGACAGGGGGTCCAAAGACAGGAGAAGATCTGGTGCTAAGGGCCAGGGAGGGGTGGGGAGATGGCTTATGGGTGGTGTAGACTTCGTGTTGGCATGAAGCAGTGTTCTGGAGCAGGAAGAGAAATGGTAACCCTCTCTGAGGATGCATTGCTGACCTCCAGCAGGCTCGTGCCACCACAATTGTGTCTCAGAAAAGCCCTTCAGCCCATTCACAACTTGCTCTCCAAAACGTTCCCTTTGTCTGTCCCGACTTTTGTCAACAGTAACGATGGCGATTCAATGAACGCTTGCTCCTTCAGCAAACCAGTGAAGGAATGAATGAAAGCATGATAGGCATGAACGCATAATGAATGCATGAATGACTTAATGGTGTAATAAAAGCATGAATGAATGAGTGTACAAATGGATAAGTGAAGAAATTAACGGATTCAATGAATGAGTGGCAGCGAACGAGTTAATGAATCAATGAACAGATTAAGCAATAAATAACAGTGTGAGTGAGGAGGTTACTAAGCAAGTTAAGGAATTAGTGAAGGATTGAATGAACGAGTGAAGGAAAGAACTGATGGATGAGTAAAAGACAGAGCAAATGCATGAATGGGTCTCTGAAGGCAAGAGCGAATGTATGAATGATTGGAGGGAATCAGGGAGTGAAGGATGAACCAGCAGAGCCGCTCATGACCCCGCCCCCTACGCCCCACTCCCCCTGCAGTTAAGCCCGATCCCCCGGAAGGCGTGCGCCTGCGCGCAGCGGGAAAGCGGCTGCAGGTGTTCTGGCATCCCCCAGCCTCCTGGCCCTTCCCGGACATCTTCTCTCTCAAGTACCGAGTCCGCTACCGGCGCCACGGAGCCTCTCACTTCCGCCAGGTGAGACGGGGTTCCCCTGGGCCTGGGCATCCTCCG
Source organism: Sigmodon hispidus (assembly GCA_004025045.1). Taxonomy (NCBI): domain Eukaryota; kingdom Metazoa; phylum Chordata; class Mammalia; order Rodentia; family Cricetidae; genus Sigmodon; species Sigmodon hispidus. The sequence continues at coordinate 18,352 of PVIH01014066.1, read as the reverse complement.
GTCTCCACCTCCCGCCTCTCTATGGGAGCGCTGAGATCACGTGGCGCTGGTGGGTTTTTTTTTTTCCACTACCAGCAAGGGTGCTCCCTAGTTTACGGTGCTTTGTGGTCCTTCCTACTGACCGTCTCCTCCTCCCTCTTCGCAGGTGGGACCCATTGAAGCCACGTCCTTCACCCTCAGGGCCGCCCAGCCCCGCGCCAACTACTGCGTCCAGGTGTCAGCCCAAGACCTGACAAATTATGGGAAACCCAGTGACTGGAGCCTCCCTGGGCAATCAGAGGGGACCCCCATAATTCCTGAAGAGGGACTGGGTTCTTGATAGCAGACGCTGACGTCGTCTACTTCAAAGTGGCAGGCTGGCCTGGCCTGGGTTCGGGTCCTGACTATGATGGTGCTGGGATGCTTGGCAGCGCTGAACAACTGACTTGACCTCCCCGGACCTCAGTTTCCAAATCTGTTATCTTTCTCTCCATCAGTGCCAGGCTTTATAAACTGTAAATGTATTTTGATTAGAAATTTTGATTATATAGCAATTATTAGCCCAGCAGTGGTGGTGCACGACTTGGGAAGCAGACGCAGGCTGATTTTTATGAGTGAGAGGCCAGTCTGGCCTACAGAGCAAGTTCCTGGAAAACCAAAACAAAACAAAATTGTTATTATTATGGGGGAGGGTCGTTAGAGACAGCACTTCTTTGGGTAGGCCTGGCTGTCCAAGACCAGGCTGGCCTTGAACTCACATACATCTTTCTATCTCTGCCTCCTGAGTACTGGGATTAAAGGCGTACACCACCACCGCCCTACAAAAATTATGACTAAAGTCTATTTTTGAAATTTAAATATTTTGTGCATGTGGTGGTATTGCAGTGCCCACAGTGGCCAGGAGAGGGCGCCAGAGCCTTAAAGCTGGAGTTACAGGCGCTCGGAAGGCTGCTAGGTCCTGAGCACTGAGCCGCCTCCCCAGCGGTTTGTCCATCTTGTCCGCTAAGTAAGCGACGTGGTGGGTTGTCTGTGTTCGAGTGCCCACGACACCCAAACAAGGCCTCATGACAAAAAAAAAAAAAGTTGATGTGGCTAAAGGTTCAGGATCCTGGGAGGACCCAGCAGGGTGCTAGCTTCCAGGGTGCTAATTCCACGTTGTACAATGCCTAAAGGTGGAAGGATCGGGGAGACGCGGATGGGAGAAAGGGAGGGAATAAAGCAAGGTGTAAGGCCCGGCTTCCCATCACCGGCCCTGCAAAAGGGAAGAGGGAGGAGGGTTACCAGTAGGCGAATGTAGGACACACACCATAGCGCCTGTTTCCCCCATTGAGAATCAAACAGGCTGCAGACCAGCCTTGTCAAAGATAAGAACAGAAGAAAAGAATGGTGGGAAGCTAAAGGCCAGCCTGGAGATCCTGTCTCAAAAAGAATAAGAGGAAAAGGGGGCGTGGCTCAGGGGTGGAGCCCCTACCTAGGATCCCCAGGTGAGGGACTGAGGATGGTGCTCAATGGCAGGGGGTTTGCCATAGTTTGCATGCACAAATAATAAATAAGCAAATGTAAAAACTAAGCCTGGCGTGGTGGCGCACGTCTGAAATCTCAGCACTCGGGAGGCAGAGGCAAGTGGATTACCGAGATTTCAAGGACAGCCTGGACTAAGTTTCTGTATCACAAAAGAGAAAAAGAAAAGAAGGAAAAACAACAATAACAAAACGTAATGAAAACCAGGCAGGCCATGATTTCCAGCTACTCAAGAGACTTGCAGTATGATAGCTGCAAGTTTGAGGCCAGCGTGGGCTACAGAGAGCTCCCTCTGGGCACTTTAGGGAGAGACTAGCTCAAAGGATTAGAGGGCTGGGTAGTGGTTCAATGAGTGCCTGGCTGCCATGTGCGAAGTCCCTGGGTTCAATCCCCAGCAACAGAAACAAAGGAACGAAAGAACAGCGAGCCGGACGTGGTGGCCACACCTAATTCCAGCACTCTGAAGGTAGAGGCAGGAGGATCTCTGTGAGTTCGTGACCAGGCTGGGCTACACAGTGAGACCCTGGCTCAAAAACAAACATCAATAGAGCAGCTGTTCGGGACAGAAGTCTTGACTCCGGGCACTTTCCTCCGTGGTACACACGATCCCGAGGCTCCCGGAACCTTTATTTACTGCCTCTCCTACGGGCACTCGGGAAGGGAACGAAAGCGCACACAACTACATTGATCAACAGAGATCGCAGCCAATGAGAACGCTAAAGCCTGTAAGAGCCAGCCGGGGAAGTGACGTCACGAGAACTGGTCGGATAAACTCGGAGAGGACCAAAGCTTCTTCGCTTGTGCGACCGGCAGGAAGCGAAGATGTCGGAACGGAAAGTTCTAAACGTAAGTGCTCAGGGTCTAGATGTTTCTGTCGAGAGTGAGCTGTCGGAGGGTTCTGGGAGAAGCTCGTTCCCTTCCGGTTATTTCCTTTTAGAATTCCTCCCGACACGCACGGCTTTCCGTGAGGCGGAGCTTCCCAAGCTCTTGCCAATCACATTTCTTCGGGGCCGGTGCTAGTTTGTTTCTTTTCCGTCTTCGAAGACAATTTAATCGCTGGGCGAGCGAGCCTACGTCACTTCGTCCGATTGGTTTTTCTAAAGGAAACTATCCAATCCCGTTTTCTAGGGCGTCGGGGGCTGTTGGCGGCCTCAGTTCGCCCAGTTTTTGTTGAGCCGGTATCAGACATCTCTTAAGCACGTTTTCTACACCAGTTTGAGTGACTGAGACACAGGGGCTCAGTTTCCTTTCTTGAAAAACTTATTCTCCATTTTCTGGGTTTTTTGTTTGTTTGTTTCGAGTCAAGATCTCACTATGTAGCGGAGAAGGGCTCGAGTTCAAACCCATCTGCCTGAGCCTCCCAATTGCTGGAGTTAAAGGCATGTACCCCTACGCCTGGCTATATTCATTTTAAAGAGATTTACTTAGTTATTTTATGTTTTGCCTGCATATCTGCACAATGTGCACAGCTTGACTGCAAACTCATAATTTTACATTAGCTTGTGTCGGGATGACAGGCATACTCCACCAAGCCAGAGTCCCTCTGAAGTCTTGGCAAAGCTTCTTTCAATCGAGAGGAGACAGCTCCCTCCCCCATGGGCCTAGCTGCCAGCAGGTGTCCAAAGTAGAGTGCCTCCTTGCTGGTGGTCCACAGAATTTCTTTTTGGCTATTTTGCAGGGGGGGTTGTCATTCTCCATCCCCCTGTCTCAGACTCCCAGGTGCTGGGATAGCATCGGGTGTGGATGTTGGCATGATCTCCATAACTCAGATTGGCTGTTCCTGTGTGTCTCACTCCAGCCTCCCAAGCACACAGAGATGAGATTCACTGACCAGATTTTACCCTGGGATGGTGTCCCTAGAACATCATTGACAATGCCTAGTTTATGTTGGGCCCCAGTAACTCATGAGCCTCTACAGTTTTATCATATACTTGGTAGAAGGAGTCTATCCCCATGGCAAAATCCCAGGCCTCCAGAGCCTTCCATGGAAGACATGTCACAGCTCAGGGGAGCAACATGCACACACTCTGTGATTTGTCTGGGAGAAGGTTCCAGAAGCTCATGCACTCTTCCTCCCTGTCCCAGCTTCTCATGGCTGTTCTGGGAAGGCATGAGCAGGATGAATTCTGGGCAGATCACTAAGACTGGAGTATCTTAGGTCCCCTGACAGGGCTCCTAAACCCTCCTTGTGCCCATGTGGGACCTGAGTACTGTGAAACAGCAGCACCCTCTTTTCCTACAGAAATACTACCCACCTGACTTCGACCCATCAAAGATCCCAAAACTCAAGCTACCCAAGGACCGGCAGTATGTGGTTCGACTGATGGCTCCCTTCAACATGAGGTGAATCCCCAGGGGCATGAGGCCAGGGCTGGAGTCCCCATCATCATGGAGTCCCAGCTCCCATCAGAAGGCAGTCCCTCAGTGCAGGGACTGATGCTTGGCCCTGCAGGTTTTAGTCCCTCTAGTGGTAGTCTCCTGCCCCAGCCATGACCTCTGCTTGCAGTTCTCATGTCAGTGGTTCCTTCTCACCCCAGACAAGCCGCTAGCCTCCCTGTGCTTCCTCCCACTCTCCTGCACTTTCCTTCGTATGCGTGAGAACCATACTCCTGTTAGTCACACTGTGTGGTCACTGAAGACAGAGAGACTGTCTGTTGACTGCTTGATCGTATGGCATCTTCATTCTTTCATTTGCACCTGTCTTTGTCACTGTGAACACAGGAACTCTTAGAAGAGAAAGCATTTAATTGTTTCTCACAGTTTCAGCGGCTTAGTCCATTATCATGGTGAGAAGCATGGTGGCAGACATGGCAGGCATGGTGTTGGAGAGGTAGTTGGAAGCTACATCCTGATCCACAGGCAGAGAGAAAGAGAGAAACACTAGTCCTGCCTATCCCCAGTGACACAATTCCTCCAGCAAAGTCACACTTCCTGGTGACTAAGGCTTCCAGTGTATAACCCTATAGAAGCCATTGTTATTCAAACCACCACACTCCTCCAGCAGGCAGTTGTCAGGTACCTGCTGTTGGTCCAGGACAAGACCTCCAGCCTCATGATGCCCACAGGTTAGTGAGGAGTGGAAATAATGCCCATCACAAAAATAGATGAGACAGGGCAGGTGGTTTGTCGGCTGGATAGTCAGGGAAGTGTTAGAATCTCAGCCTATAGGCTCTGCAGAACAAAGGCCCTGAGGTAGGGCCAGGCCAGAGTTGTTTGTAAGCATGGTAGGAAAGGAAGATGGGCCAGGGTACAGGATCCTGCTGTCCCCTGTTTGGGGTCTCAGAAGCCCCACACACCCAAGCAGAGCAATCCTCCCTGCCCATGGAGGTGCATATGGCTGTCGTCAGATGCTGGAGCAGAGTGCAGAGATGCTCACGTGCCTGCCCTGGCTGCAGGTGTAAGACATGTGGAGAATACATCTACAAGGGGAAGAAGTTCAATGCACGCAAGGAAACCGTCCAGAACGAGGCCTACCTAGGCCTGCCTATTTTTCGCTTCTATATCAAGTGCACACGTTGCTTGGCCGAGATCACCTTCAAGGTAGGGCTGCCTTCATTCACTCACAACCTTTTCCTCTGAGGAAACCCCACAGAGGTGCAGAGGGAGGTATTTGCAGCAGAACGCCGCACACAGAAAAGCCTGTCCACCTGCATGTGTGTGGCTATGGGATTAGGGCCATAGTGATTGCTGTGGGGCATTGGGGACCAAGAACAACCATGCTGTGCTGGGCCTTTGTTTGTTTAGTCTCCTATGTCAGAGGCTGGCCTCAGCCTCCTGTGTAGCTGGGGTGACAGGTGGGTCCTGCCACATCTGACTAAAAATCATGGTTTTCTTTTGCTCTTTTGTGTTTCTTGGGGTGGAAGCCAGGGCTTTACAGGCACTTGGCAAAAACCTGAGAGAGAATTCAGGGAAAGAAAGAAGGGAAATTCTCGTCTGCACCAATAGAGGCTCTAGGTTTGTTTGGTTAGAGTTTTTTTGGTTTGGTTTGGTTTGGTTTTTTTACTGTAAGCTTTTTTCTTATGAGTTAAAAAAAAAAAAAAAAGATTTGATTGAAGTAAACAAAACATAAGCTTGAGGAAGTCACATTTTTATTTCATATGTATATCTCTGAAATGTCTGTGTGCCTGGTGCCCTCAAAGGCCAGCAGGGGTGTTGGATTCCCCGAGACAGGGGTTACAAGTGGTCATGGGCTACCATGTGGATACTGGGAACTGAAACCCGGGTCCTCTACAGGATCAATCAGTGCTCTCACCCCTGAGCCATCTCATACCCTTATAGTCTTCAGTAGCCCAGGCTAGCCTCATTCACTTCATAGCTCCCTGTTACCACCTCCCAGACCCATACCACATCTGCTCATCTGTGTAGTTCACAGGCAATAGATAAAGCTAGATGCTTGCCCAGCCTGGAGACCTGAGGTGCAGAAGGCACCTATTAGGGTGGGAGGTGGGGGAAATAAAGGAACTGGGGCCTGAGGGCATGAAAACCCACGCCCAGAGTCCGATGATCTTTGTTATGGGAGGAAGGCCCACAGCCACCGAAGGAGTAAGCGAAGAAAAGAAGCTGGCAGAGGAAAGGAGAAATACACATAGGGGCAACAGGCCACTGCCTGGGGCACTCGGTGATTGTCCCCTCCCCAGACAGACCCAGAGAACACGGACTACACCATGGAGCATGGGGCTACACGCAACTTCCAGGCTGAGAAGCTCCTAGAGGAGGAGGAGAAACGTGTGCAGAAGGAGCGTGAGGATGAGGAGCTCAACAACCCCATGAAGGTGAGCCCTACGTGGCAGCTCCTCCACCCCCAACCCCACTCCCCACGTGCTGGGTCCACACTCCTCTTATTCTGTGCTCCCTTCCTCTGCCTCTGCCTCCCACCTGCCCCTGCACCCTACTCCTGTGTGCTCGTCTCCTCACCCGCCCCTGGACCCCCAGGTCCTAGAAAACCGCACAAAGGACTCAAAGCTGGAGATGGAGGTGCTGGAAAACCTGCAGGAGCTCAAAGACCTGAACCAGCGGCAGGCGCATGTGGACTTTGAGGCCATGCTGCTGCAGCACCGCCTGTCGCAGGAGCAGCGTCGACAGCAACAGGAGGAGGAAGATGAACGGGAGACTGCGTGAGCAGCCAGGGCCCTTCTGGATCTTCCCATGGCTGCCCCTCCCTCAGCTCAGAGCCCCTTGAGACTCTACTGGAGACCAGCTGCTGGGACCCTCGGGATCCAGTGCTGCATGGCCTGCATGGCCATCACTGGGTTTTCATTTCAGGCCCACAACTGTGGCTTTGTTGTTTGAGACAGGCTCTCATGTAGCCCAGGCTGACCTTAAAAATGGCCTTGAACTCTGATCCTCCTTTGCCCTCCCCAGAGCTGGGGTGGTAGTTATGTGCCTCTGCACCCAAGTTATGTACACTTATTTTTGTGGTGCTGGGTATGTCAGCCAAGTCCTCAGCCCTAGAGCCACTGCCCTCAAAACTGATGGCGTGGCCCCTGCTTCCCTGTCCCCCTCCCCTCCCTGTGAGAGCAGGCAGAGGCAGGGCCACTCACTGCTGCAGCAGAGACCCCTGGGGACTACCTGCAGCATGTCCTCACTGTATCTGTTCGCTAGGGCCTTGCTGGAGGAGGCGTACCACCGCAGGCTTCTGGAGGATTCCGACTCGGAAGATGAAGCTCCACCTTCCCAACCACGAGCAGCAGCAAGACCCAAGCCTACAGCCATCTTGGAGGAGGTGAGCAGGTCCAGAATGTGGAGTGTGGGTGCCCAAGCTGGATGGCCACAGAAGCCATGGGCAGCCAGCGGTCATGACAGGATAGACAGCCACAGTGTGGCTTCAGTGCTCTGCTTCCTGCTCTGAGCCTGAGGAAGGGAGTAGCCACCAAGGTCAGAGAGACGCTCAGGACAGGTTTGACCCAAGGCACATGAAAAGCCCGTGGCTGTGGTGGCACACGCCTTTAATGCCAGCACTTGGGAGCACAGGCAGGTGGATCTCTCACATTTGAGGTCACCCTGGTCTACAGAACAAGAGCATGTTTCAAGAACTAAAGCCAGATGCAGTCCAGCAGGCCCAGGGTCCTGGCTTGTCAGAGTGGGATCTGCAAGTCACTGAGTCCCCACCTCACAAACCATGGTGGGGATCAGCCAGTGACGAGGTGTCAGCCTCTAGCTTGCACAGTGGGGACACAGTGAACAGCACAAAGCCCACAGGACCAGGGGGTGTTCCTAAGTCTCATCGGGGTTCTGGGTGTGTTCAGAACTTTGCAGCAGCTCTGGCCCCAGCTGTTGGAAGTTCTAGTGCCCTCTAGCCTGCAGGTATGAGTGCCAGTGCACAAACGCAGCTTTAGGCCAGCAGACAGCCTCAGGTCTAGCCTCCAGGTGTGAGTGCCAATGCACAAACACAGCTTTTAGGTCAGCAGACAGCCTCAGGCATGGGCCTCTCCACCCACCCTGCCTGAGACAGGCTCTCCTCTTGTGACAGCTGTGGGCTGGGTCCACTGACTCCCAGGATTCTCTTGTGTTGAACTCCCATCTCCCATCAGTGCTGGAGTTATAGCCATGTGCTGCTGCACCTAGCTCTTCATGGTACTGGAGACTTGAACTCTGTCTTCATTCTTTAGACAGGCATGTAACCCCTGGGCCCTCTTCCCAGGCCCCTGAGATCTCTCTATGTGGAATGCAGACTTGCTCTCATTCTGTTTGTTTTGTTTTTCTTTGGAGCACGGTCACACTCCACAGCCCATCCTGGCCTCGAACCTACAGTCCTTCTGCTTCGGCCTCCCATGAGCTGAGGTAACGGGCCTGCACATTACACTCACTTCTTCACACCCTAGAGCCCTGCAGTAGCAGCATACACCTAGCATATCAGCACATAGTGAGGCCAGGGCCAGGGCCAGCTTCAGATGCAAGTTGAGCACCTACTGTGTGCCAGGAGCTATTTGTGGCCCTAGGGAGACAGTGCTCAAAAAATGATTGTGGGCCCTGTATATATATATACATATTACAGTTTTTGAGACTACACTTAGGGCAGATACTTGAGATGGGTATTGAGTGTTGAGTAGGAGTTCACAGGATGAGAATGAGTAGCAGGTGAGATGTCCTCAGATGCCACCCTGGACCTTGGGGACTAGAGGAGAATTTTGAGCTGCAGCAGACTTGATATGCAAGCTGGAGATCAGAGAGACAACATCTGTGCATGGGTCCCCACAGGCACCAAAGGCCAAGAGGAAGGCAGAGGCGGTGGGCAGCAGGGCACAGCTAGCCGGCTTGGTTGTGCCAAAGAAGGCAAAGGCGGAGGCCAGCTGGAGCTCAGAGCAGGTCCAGACGCCCGCTACGGGTGAGTCCCCTTCAGCAGCCCTGGGTGACGGGGCAGCTGGCACTGTCGAGAAGCTTCATAAGGTGGGAGGGGAGCCCCACAATGGCCAGAGTGGGGCTGGGGCCCATGGTCAACCCAGCACTCGGGAGATGGAGGCAAAAGGATGGGGGTGGCGTTCTACATAGGGAATTTAAGGCCAGCTCAGAAAAGAAAACAGAGCAAGGCTATTGGTGGTGCACACCTTTAATCCCAGCACTCAGGAGGCAGGGGCAGGTGGATCTCTTGAGTTCCAGGCTAGCCTGCTCTATATAGTGAGTTCCAGGACAGCCAGGGCTACACAGAGAAACCCTGTCTGTCAGAGACAAAAGGAGCAAAGGCCTGGAACCAAGTCACATGACAGCTAAGTTCACCATCATCAGGGACACCAGCTAACTGTCTAGTATGCTGCCTGCATGAGCTGTGGCTTCATTGCCCTTTCTGTAGTTAAATCATCCACTGTAAAGAGGGCGGGCCTAGCTTGGATTGACACACCTTTGACACTATTGTCAATGCCACTGTTAGCATTTGTGAGGGTTACCCACTGACTGAAGCTACATAGCAGGTCAGGTGTTGGAGGCACCCTCTTAGTCATGGGAACACTTGGCCTTTGACACTGTTCCTGTGTCCTGTGGACACTCACCTGCCTGGTGGGGTCTCCCTGGCCCAGTCAGTGTAAGATTGGAGTGACCATGTCACAGGTCCTCCAACCTGGGACCAACTTCCCCTCCTTGCAGGTGCCCCCGAGAACAGGAAGGCGGACAACCATGCCTCCCAGACACCCGGGGCTTCCTCCCTGAGTCAGCTGGGTGCATATGGGGACAGCGAGGACAGTGACAGCTGAGCCCCCATGGTGGCATCACAGACCCAAGAAGCCAGAGGAGATGGGAACAAGGAAGGCATCCTTCAGCAAATGCCTTGTGACCACATCTGCCATGGATCCTGGCAGGATACGGAGAAGCGGTGTCCCTGGATCAATAGCCTGGTGGTACACTCCTTCAGTGCTTGAGTTGTGGGGACCCTGTTGACCCCATCCTTCTCACCACAGATCTGAACACAATCTAGCAGGGGGCAGGGTCCTTGGGAACTATCTGACAAAGTATGGGGCTCTATCCACAACACAATAATACTGTGTGAAAAAGAAGAAAATCAATTGATAAGCGAGCGACCCTGCCCTGCTGGACAGCCAGGGCTTAGTGTTCTCCTGGGATTTGGGCCACACCCCGCCTGTCCTTCATTCACAATTGAGCAGTGCATCAGTCTGTGTTCTGGTACTGTAAAAACTTCTGCGACTTGAGTCTATAGTATAGAACACAGTGAGCCTGGTACAGGGTGGCTGTGGAAAGACAGGCCCATATAGCCCAGGCTAGCCTCCACCTTCCCAGTGAACCACCAAGCTTATCTTAAGCCTGAAATGTTCGTGTTGGAGTCTGCTTTTCCTTGACGTTCATTGATCTCACGCCGAGTCCTGGCACCCTGGGGTCTGTCTGGTTGGAGCCCTCCCCATCTTAGTTTCCCCAACTCTGCAGCTGTCATCATGTACTTGCAACTGTCAGGTCTAATCTACCATCTCTCATCAGCTCCCTGGGGGCCCCTGGCAACAGGAGCCGCCTCAGAGATAGAGCTGACCCCACCACCTGTCCTGGGTGCTCACACACTAGCTGGACCAGCTCCCCCATGGCCCTCTGCTTGCCTGCTCGCCACAAACCTGGTCTGTGCTGTGACATGTGAGCTGCGTGGGGGAGGGGGCTCATGCCACTATGGACTCTGTGAAGCCCCTTTGCCCCAGAGGCCATAGTGCTTCTAGCAGATTGGAGCACAGAGGAACAGCTCCACGAGGCACACACACCACACACACCTTGCAAGTCAAAGACTTGCACCTCCCCTCAGGCTATGCCCCAGGGAAGAGGCTGTCAACTTCTCTGGCTGGGCGCCACCGAAGGTGCGGTCACACCTCCTCCCTCAGGCTGGGTGCTGAAGGTCACATGCCCCACAGTAGACTTCGAGCCTTAGACTTAGAGCCCTGCATCTGCCTCCCTGGGAGCTGGGGTGTTGGGGTCCCTACAAACACATTACGGATTCCTTGGGGTTTGAGTTGTTGAGTGGGTCTCACTTTGTAGACCCTCTGTGGGCCAATATACCGCCCCTCCTGTCCCCAGGCCTTGACACACTTCTTCCCAGATTTGAGCCCCAGTTAGTCTGTATACACTGAGCACTGTTGTGTCTGTATAATAGACCTTCACAGCTGCTTTGGATGTCACCCGTGGAGCTAGTGAGAGGACCAGACCCAGAAGTCGATTCGGTGTGAGACTCCATGACAGGCAATGTCCACAACAAGCTAGTGCAGAGACAGGACGAATTCATTGGGGGCTGGCAGGAACATGGGAGTAGAATGTTCTGGATGTAGAGTGCAGCAGGTTACATGTTTTTTCAGATACACTGCACAACCCACTCATGCCTAGTATTTCCTGTTTTTGTTTGGGTTTAAGATGCTAGATGTGGGACCCAACATCCGCCACCCACCTTGGGTTGTCCTTCTAAAAGGGGCAGCAGTAAGGCATGTGAATTACAGATCGGTGGAACACACTGGGGGGCTGCCTATGTGCATCTTCCAAGCCATGCAGCAAGATGTCCCAGGGGTGGTTGCCGTGACCCTCGTCCCCCATCAGAAAGTCATGTCTTGGCTCTTTTCATTTCTTCTCTGCCACACACACACCTAGACACAGCGCCCGCTCCCCTCTGGAGGCTCGGAGGAGAGAGAGTCAAGCACCGTTTGGTTCCGCCTCGGGGCCCCTGATTGCCATTCTTTCCATGCGCAGTTAGCCGCCCTCCCTGCAGCGGTCGAGGCTAGCTAGCTTGCGATACGCTCGGCTGCCACTGCCTGCACCAACACACAGGAACAATTGCCCGCCCGCGCGCTCTGGAGACTCTACAGGGTCCAGATAGGAGGGAGCTGCGGGTGGTCAAGGGACACAGCCGACTCCAGAAGCTGTGTTCGCTCTAAGGTTTGCTTTCCCCACCTGGAAAGCAGGGTTCACAACGGATGAGAGGATGAGCTCTCATCTTGAGAGCAAGCAGTGCCACCCTCGAGATATCCAGTCAAACTGAATGATGGGTGACCCGATTAACAGCCTCCCCACACAACCTCTCTGTGCCTCAGTTCCCCAACCTGAATATCTCAGTGCATAGGGCGCTTGCCTAGTATGCACGAAGTCCCCAATGTCACCCCTAGCACTGGGAGGCTGAGGCAGGAGGACCAGGATCATCCTTAGCTGCAAATGAGTTGGAGGCCAGCCTGGGCTACTTGAGACCCTCAGCAGTAACTCTGTCAATGCTTCCTGCACCGTTTTACCATTTGGGCACATAGACCTTTGGCCACCGCTGGGGCGGCTCTAGCTGACTCCTGCCCGCGCTTCCCCCTCTTGGGGTCCCATTTTCCAGCCCTTAGGGTCCCTGCCAGCTCCCCTCCCTCCCCTCGCAGACCCGCAGCTGCGGCCGCCTCCTGCCCCTCCCCCTCGCCCGCCACAAAGCGACGGACGCGGCGGTGACGGACGGCGCCTCCCGCCACCGCCAGCCGCGACCCTGCGCGATGCTCGGGTCTCCTGCCCAATCCCCTCCCGGCCCCAGTCCCAAGGGCAACGCGGTCCCCGCGCTGGTGACCTCTTCCTCCAGGGTCCTCCCGAGTCCGGGTCCCATCGTCCCCGCCCCGGAGCGGCTGAAGGTCTGAGGTCTGCAGGTCTGTCCGCGGGGTAGGGGTGGGACCCAGTAGGACGCGGGTGTCCTCGCCCCTCCTACAGCCCCGAGAGCCCCAGGCTGGGACCCAGGAGTTTATGTCCCTTTGTGCGGTGGTGGAGGCAGTAGGCGGTTAAGGGATTGGGGAGGTTAAGAGGTTGGGGGAGGCAAGGGACCCGGGGGTTAAGGGATTGAGGAGATTAAAGAGATGGGGGCGGCAAGGAATCTGGAGGTTAAGAGATGTGGGGATGAGGGATGCGGGAGTTGAGGGGTACAAGGGTGATTAAGGAATCCAGGGGTGAAGAGGAGGTTAAGGGATCCGGAGGTTAAGGGATACTGGTTGGGGTTAAGTAATCCCGGAGGCTAGGTGATGGGAGAGGAAGGGTTGGGAAGGGTAGGGGACCCGAGAGGTTAGGAGAGGCGGAGTTAAGAGGTAAGAAGGGTAAGGGAATGGATAGGGATTTAAGGAATCAGGCCGGCTGGACCCTTGAATCAGACTGCAGACCCTCTGGGTGACCCAGCCTCTGGCAACTTTGTGTGTGGAGCTCTGGGGGACATCGCTGACACCATACATCCTGTGTTGCCTGCAACTCGGATCCCGAAGACCGCTGGGGTCACCAACTGCTGCCCCCTCTGTTCTGAACCCAGCCTAGGACTTCTACCTCACCCCCCTTTCCTCCCCCTCCTCTCTCCTCTCCCTTCTTCCTACCCCCTTTGTCTCCCCCTCCTTCTTCCCCCCCCCCCAGGACAAGCTACAGAGCGCGAGCGCGCATGGAAGCCCCGCTCTGACACCAGCCTATTCCCGGGACACCGATGGCCAAGTGGCTCCGGGACTATCTGAGCTTTGGCGGCCGGAGGCCCCCACCGCAGCCGCCCACCCCCGACTACACCGAGAGCGACATCCTGCGGGCCTACCGAGAACAGAAGGACCTAGACTTCGAAGATCCCTACGAGGATGCCGATGGCCGTCCCGAGCCGGAGCCAGCCGGGCCGGGGGACTCCAAGTACGACTCTCCCAGGCACCGGCTGATCAAGGTGGAGGCTGCGGACATGGCCAGAGCCAAGGCCCTGCTGGGCAGCCCCGAGGAGGAGGTGCGTGGTGGGATCCCGCACAGGTGCTCTGTCCCCATCGCCCCAGGGTCTCCACCCCACGTTCCCATGCCCCCAGGAGTCTAAGAGCTTCTGGGCTAACAGCTTCCCCCCTGGAGCCGTTCTCCACTGGGAAAGACCGAGGGTGGGCGCTGTTTTTGTTTTATGTGAGACTCGATGCAAGGTAGCCCAGGCTGGCCTCAAACTCATTACTTAGCTGGCGATAATCTTGAACTCCTGAGAGTCCTGTCTCTGCTTCCCAAGTGTGTCACAGGATTACAGGCATGTGTCACACTCGAGGTTTATGCTGTGCATGAAAAAAGCTAGACCATGTGCATGCTGGGCAAGTGCTTGCCCAGAGCTTCAGCCCTTCTTAGTTCTATGGCAGTTTTTCTCAGCCTGTCGATCGTGAACCCCTTTGGGTCCAGTGACCCTTTTACAGAGGTCGGCTATTGGAAAACACAGATTCCTAACAGCAAAATTAATAATGAAGTAGCAATGAAAATAATTGTATGGTTGGGGTCACCACACCATAAGGGACTGTATTAAAAGGTCGCCGCAGTGTCAGGAAGGTTGAGAACCACTGCTCCGTTGGTTTGCTTTGGTTTTAAGACAGGTTCTGTCTGTACAGCCCAAGCTGGCCTAAAACTTGTAATCCTCCTGTCCCCACCCCCCACCCCAACCTCTGGAAAAGAGGAACATGAAAGAAGAAAGACACCCAGGGAGACAAGACAGATTAGAATTAAACCTTGCCTCATACTCGCCAGCTGTGTGGCCCTGCCCCGGTCACTAACCTCTGCTTTTGTTTCTCCGCCTGTAAAACAGGCTTATCTCCTTACTAAGGACTCAGGGGCTGGTATTAGAAGGATTGGGGGGGGGGGGGACTGGGTTTGAATTCCCAGAACCCACTTAGAGAGCTGAGTGTGGTGACCTGTGCTTATAACCCAGCCCTGGGGCGATGGGCACAGGAGAATGCCTGGACTCCCTGACCAGCCTAGCTCTGAGAAATGTGAAATGGCCCAGCAAAGTCAGGCAGTAGTATCACACAACGGGCACCCAGAGCTAGCCTGAGCCTTTGCCAGCAGCCTGAAGCCCACACGGAGTACTCAGACCCTTTCGATGCCCAGCCCCAGCCCCCAGCCCCGGATGATGGGTACATGGAGCCCTATGATGCCCGGAGCAGCTCGAGTGGTAAGTGTACAGGGCTGGAGATGAGGGTACGGTCCTGCATGGGAGGGGAGAGTGACCGTTGTCTCCTCCACCCCAGAACGGCCAAGGAGAGCTGTCCAGCTTTACGATACTCCTTATGAGGAGCAGGATGCAGAGCCAGAAGATGGAGCCTCTTCTGGCCAGAGCCGACTGCCCCTGGAGGACGAGAGGCCGGCAGATGAATACGACCAGCCTTGGGAATGGAAGAAAGATCACATCTCCAGGGCCTTCGCAGGTATGCGCAAGCTCAGGCCCCTCGGAGGCCTCCTCCTCCTCCACTGCCCCAGTTCTCATTAACTCAATTCTCCCCCAATGCTTTCTCCCCGCATCCCATTCTGTGTAGTCTCGAAAAGAGATTTGGCTGTGACATCACACTGGACTTGTGGCCATTATAGGAGCAGCCCAACAGAATGATTGTAGGCTAAATCCTAGAACTCAGGAGTGTGAAAGGCAGCTTTTAGGAGCTGTCGCGTGGTAGACTTGGAGTCAGACAGCTCCTGGAAATACAGAGTAAAAGGATAACGGGATCAACCTAAAGACTATCCAGGTCAGGAGGAGATGGGGCCAAGACTTGAAACCAGTGCTCGCCTTCACCATGTGGGCAGTCCTGCTTACCCACGAGCTCCCACTGAAGGCCACACCCCTTGTGCTCTAATTTGTCAGTCCAGGCAATATGCCAGATTCCTGGGTGGCCACGCCCCTTCATTTCCAAAGACCAATCGCAGCTCCTGTGTCAATCTGTCAATCCCGGTTTACTATAGACCCCACCCCCATCTCCTGGACTCTGATAGGCTGTCCCAAACTGAGATTCCATTGGCTGGTTCCTGCCCCGCCCCCGGGAATTAACCTCACCTTTCTCTCTCAGTACAGTTTGATGGTCCTGACTGGGAACGGACCTCATCCTCGGCCAAGGAGCCCCGGAGGCCGCAGCCTGCGGAGCGCGTGGACGCGGCCCTGACCCTGGAGAAACAGCCGTGAGTGCGGATGCTGGAGGAGGGGTGGATCCAGGGACCCAGGAACTGCAAGGGAGCTGGGGCCTCATTTATTCACTCGGTCATTCATTCATTTCTTTGGTAAAGGTCTCATGTAGCTCAGGCTGGTTAGTCCCCACTCACCATGTCCAAGAGAATTGTCTGGCTGTGCCCTGGGGTCCCTCCCTCGATCCCCAGGTTTATGAAGTAAGCTGAAGGTGTTTGTCCCTATGCCCAGGTGGTTTCATGGCCCCCTGAGCCGCACAGAGGCGGAGAACCTTCTGTCCCTCTGCAAAGAAGGCAGTTACCTAGTGCGGCTCAGTGAGACCAGGGCTCAGGACTGCATCCTATCCCTCAGGTGAGACCCGGTCTCAGGGCTGCTCCTGGATAGGGCTCTTGGGCCAGTGGGTGGGGAGTCTGGGCCAGCTGGTGGGGATTTTTGGAAAGTGGACCAGCTTGTTGACGGTTGAGGGGGGGGATCCTAGGCCAGGGGCTAGTGGGATGGCACTTAGAAGCCTACCTAGCAAAAGGTCCATACTGGGAGGAGGCACAGGGAACCAGTCTTGGTGCTTTTGAAGGGCCTTGTCCAAAACTTGAAACACAGCCCTTGAGTGTCTGTGTGAAGGCAAATTCTCAAAATGTTTTAGGAAGCACTTGAGTTTGAGGCTCTTGAGTTGAGGGGAGGGCAGGAGGATCAGGAGTTGAAATTCAATGTCACCCATTCATGCAGCTTGAGGATATGCTGGGCTACGTGAGACTGTCTCAATGAAACAGTGAAGGGGCTGGAGAGCAGTTCAGTGGTTAGGGGCAATTGCTGTTCTTTGGGAGGACCTGGGTTTAGCTACTACATCAATCGGCTCACAACTGCCTGTAATTCCAACCCCAGGGAATAGAACACTTTTTTTCTGGCCACCATGGGTACTGCATGCACACACACACATGAACTAAAAATAAAATATAAATCTGGACTGGTGAGATGGCTTCCCATCAAACCTAAGGAACTTGACTTTGAGACTGACCTCCACATGAGTAGTCCCAGCACACATATAAAATAAACAATGTAAAAATAGTTTTAAGGGGGCATAGGTGTAGAGTTAGCCTATTCATTGACTCACCGTTATTAGAATGACTGCCTTTATTTCAAGGTCCCCTCAATGAGCTGGGGACCCTGGAACAGATGAGCTCCCGTTCCAAAGTGGGATTGTGGGAGGCTGTGAGGGAGGACTTTTTACAAAAGTGACACTCAGGCCTGAGCCAGAAACCATCAGGGCCAGGGTGGGCAGGGTGGGCAGGGTGGGCAGGGTGGGAAGCGGTCTTACTGCAGAGCCCAGGCTGGCCTGGGAGAACTCACAGAGATCTGCCTGCCTCTGCCTCCCAAGTATTGGGATTAACTAAATTATTTACTTATTTTTTGTGAGGAGGAGGTCTCACTATGTAGCCTTGCCTGGCCCAGAACTCACTGTGTAGATCAGGATAGTCCTGAATCTGTCACAGTGTGCCAGCCTCTGCCTCAAGTGCTGTGATTTTTCTTTTGCTTTTGTGCATGTGTGGGTGTGGAGGTCAGTCCTCTTCTCCACTATGTGGGTCCTAGGGAATAGAACTCAAGACATCGAGCTTGGCTGCAAGCCCTTACCCTGTGGTCCCTCTAACTGGTCCAGAACTGAACTTCAGCCCATGGAGATCAGAAAGTCAGTGTGACTATCAGTCCTGCAGAGAGACACTGGAGGGGGGGGGCTGCCAGAGGTGTCCCTGGAGGCCCAGCGCCTATGGTGCACCTGTGGCAAGGTGGCTGTGAACAGATAGAGTTGAGTGGGTGTGGGGGACTGATAACTCTGCCTTGACCCACAGAAGCAGCCAGGGTTCCATGCACCTGAAATTCACTCGGACCCGGGAGAACCAGGTGGTGCTGGGCCAGCACAGTGGTCCCTTCCCCAGTGTGCCTGAGCTGGTCTTGCATTACAGTGCCCGCCCACTACCTGTGCAGGGCGCTGAGCACCTGGCACTGCTCTACCCTGTCACCAGCAGCCAGAGCCCCTGAGGGACCCTGCACACTGGCTACCGGGCCAGAGAGAAGAGAGAGGGCACAGTGCAGACTCCCTCCAAGCCAAATATAATGAATGCCCTGTGTGTGAGGGGTGTTCCAGGGCCTTCTGTCTGTGACCAGGCCAAACCTGTGAGCTGGCCGAGGGATTCACTTCAGGGGCAGAGAGCAGATACCTGCAAGTTGTCCTCTGTCACACACCCTAAATTAATAAATAAATAAATGTAATAAAAACAAATTTTAAAGCCTTGTCATGTCCTGCTATTCTTTTAGAACTATGGGCATGGGGCTGGAGAGATGGCTCAGAGGTTAAGAGCACTGACTGTTCTTCCAGAGGACCTGAGTTCAATTCCCAGCAAAACCACATGGTGGCTCACAACCATCTATGATGAGGTCTGGTGCCCTCTTCTGTAAAACTGTATGCATAATAAATAAATAAATCTTTAAAAAAAAAAAAAAAAAAAAAAAAAA
>PVIH01014065.1:0-55556 GCA_004025045.1 Sigmodon hispidus | reverse complement strand
GTACTCACAGTTCACAGTATACACAGTGCACAGCATACATAGTGTACAGTACACACAGTACCCAACATACACAGTATACACAGAGTGCATAGTATACACAATGTGCAGTACACACAGTACATAGCATACAAAGTGCACAGTATATAATGTGCACAGTAAACACAGTGCACATTACACACAGTGCACAGCATATAATGTGTACAGTACACACCATACACAGTGTACAGTATACAATGTGCATAGTATACACAGTTCCCAGCATACACAGCATGTACAGTGCCCAGCATACATAGTGTGCAGTACTCACAGTTCATAGTATACACAGTACACCACATACACAGTGCACAGTACACACACTGCACAGCATACAATGCGCACAGTATACATAGTGTGCAGTACACACAGTTCATAGTACAGACAGTACACAGCATACACCATGCACAGTATACACAGTGCACAAAGTGCAAGTACACACAGTGCACAGTGTACACGAGAAGGTGGATGTGACCGGTTCTCATTTCACCTCTCTGCATTGCCTCCAGAATGGAGAACTGGAGTTTTCGCCTGTCCTTTGCACTAGTTCCTCCTTTGAGGGTAGCAATGCTTATTTTGCAGTGCTGACTGTGGCATAGCTGAGAATAATTACGAAGTACATAATTAAGTTCTATATACTTTCTGCCTTTGGACTTTGCTGGGGTTTTTTTTAGCTTGCCTTGGGCTAAAAAGTGCTGCTGTTCCCCTAAGGGCTTGTCTTGAACAATTTTCTCTACCTTAAGAACAATTTTTTCCTGTGGTCATTATGATCACTCTTGCTGCAATGAAGAAGGGATAAAATGCTGTCTTGACTCTCTGTTCCTCCCCTCTGAACCACCCATATCATCCTTCAGATAATCAAATATTCAGTTCTAGTCCATGTAGAAAGCAGTTCCTGGTACATGGCCCTGTTGGATTCTAGAAAAACAGAGAGATCTAGATTTCTATATTTGAGGATCTCACAACAAAAATGGAAATAAGTTCTTCATGGTGCAAATCTGGTGCAGGTGTAATGTACTTTATGCAATTTGGGGCATAATCTTTGCTCCTTACTCTCATCCTCCATTCAGCAAAGTCAGCCAAACTTTTACTCTTATTTGCATCTGTCTTTGAAGCTGGCCTTCAGGATGTCTGGCTCAAATCTGCTTCTATAAATGGCTGTTCTTCCAGTTACTGCTCTTAATTAATTCCAAATCTCTCTGGCTTTTACTCTGCTGTGGCTCAGCCTTTCTTTCAGATTCCTGAACCCCCAAATGCTTGTTACCCCATTGTGTTTTCTGCCAATCAACTCCTGGCTAATTTTGGAAGTAGCATTCACAAAACCCAAATTTGCATTACACACATAGATATCTCCCATCTATGGCCAAAGGAAGACAAGTATAATACCCCTATAATTGAGAAGAGAGGCTACTAATCATACAGCCTCCAGCCAAGCAGAAAACCCTAATTATGAGCCAGGTGTCAGTCTTCCAGCTTTCTCTGCCTCTGTTGCATTCAAAAGGCATACAGGTGTGTGCAGTTTTAATAAAACAAAAAAAATGTTTCTCAAATCCCCACATTTGCAAAACACATTAACTATTTGTGGGGAGAACAAGCAGGAAATTTACTGGGAAACAGTGTTTTTATATAGCGAACAGACTTATACGATTTCTTAAGCACTGTGTGGCTGATAACTGAAAAGATTTGAAGCATACTCACATGAATCTACACTTTGACCATGCAATAGTCTTTCAAGGTAGCAGAACAGGTTAAAAGCTTTTGCTCACATATGTAGTTGGTTAAAAGGCAGTGGCCATGTTCCAATAGCAAGAAAGATAAATAACCTTCAATATGAATGCTGTTAACAGCTGATGAGTAATGGATACCTGGAGTTCAAAGCTCCGGAGTCTGTCTGGGCAAAGAATCCTGTGATTGATTAGCTACATCTCCCCAGGGCATAAAGGAGTTGGTGTCTTTGAGCCTCATATTCATTGTGTGAAAATTAGCTTTACTCCTGTAAGCAACACCATGGCTAAATATTTATAACATACACAAATGTTATTTTAAGGGAAAATATTACTTGTAATAGCTTAAGTAAATGTATTTATTGAAATTATGTTAGAACTTGAAAAAATATCATTGGGAAACAAAGCCAGTTAATCACCATTTTTTTCTTTAGCCACATCCAGAGAATCAATAATCCTAAATTTAATATAAACCTCACCAACCAAAATTACTTGCCTTTGTTTTTCTTTATTTCCTTTACATCCGACATATTTCTAAATTCATAGCGGCTTGATTAATATTCTTTTAGGAGACTAGCAGAGGATATTGATAAAAATGTAAATAAGCTTAGTATTTCCCACAGTCTTTTAGAGGTGGCTTAGAAACCATACACAAATTAGCAGGGATTTGAAAAGTCTTTAGGAAAAGCTTTCTTGCTGGTATGTGGCTCCCAGCTTAAAATATAACAGGTTTCTGAACTCTCCATCCTTCAGGCACATATCTTCCCTGCTCATAAAATAATGTACTTTGTAGTGTACATGAAACCATTCTAGTTAAACAAAAATTAATAAAGGAAATATTTTTTCAGACCAGTGAATCTCAACTATTTCTATTATTATAGGTTAATAATTTGTATTGGGCATTTATTATACCCAGACATGTCTGATTTTTGGAATACTTCACCCAAGATTACTAGACTTCGTGCTTTGTGAGAACTGGCATTTTGCTAATGTGTACAATACACACAGGTGAATGAAGTTATTATTTATATGCTGCTTCTTATGTCTCCTTTAATCTGGAAATACTTATTTACATTGATTGGATTGTTAAAGATTTGGTTCCTAATGTTTATGTCACTAGGACTTTGCTATGAAGTATGTAGTGTCATGAGATTGTTTGCCGACTGGGGAAATGAGATGATCTGGTTGTCAGCTACTGCCATATTCAGGAGCCACATAGTTGTCATGAAGGTATCTGTTTTTATACTTATTAAAGTGGGAAAATAAGACTGAATTTTCCCTTTTTTCTTTTTCTGTTTTTTTTCCAATTTTATTTTTAAATTGAGTCTCTCACACTGTAGCCCAGGAGGACCCAGGACTAGAGGCCAGTCTCTTACATTAGCCTCCCAAGATCCAGGATTACTGTAGTGAGCCATGATATCTATGCAAACAGATTTACTGATACAAAAAGTAAATTTGATTTCTATGATGTGTATCAGAGTGAAAATTATTTATCCATTTATATTATAATTTTTATTTTACAAGCTTTATAAACTAAACTAAGCATGTCTGTAGCACTACAGTTTGATAAAAATAAACCAGAACACATGACATTTTAAATTAGCAAAACATTATATTATATAAAAAGACACAAGTGTAAAGTCAATAATCTTTCAGCATTTTACAAACATTTTAATTTAATCAGTGTTGGTGCCTTTAAGAGATTCTGGGGTATGATTAATAGTTTTTCATTAGATCTTTGTCATGTTTTTGATACATTTCCCAGAAATTGTTGCAAATTGAGCAATTTCCAGTTCTTTGCTTTCATTAAAGTAGAAAGAAAAGCTAATAGATTTGCCAGTTGGCAGGTTATTTGAAATGATTTTTTGTGATAGAGAATGTGTAAATTGTGGCATGAAGCTTAGAATAAGTCGCATAAATTGGGTAACATCATCCTACAAAATGTACTCACTACTTTGATATTTAAGGACAAGATTTTTCAGTGCTTACAAGTACACAATATACTAAAATATGAACCATGTTGAGCCATCACATTCTATTCCTAATAGCAAATGCATTTCAAATAAAAATTTAATTTGTACTTAATAACTTTAGTGCATATTTATTACAGATGGCATTGTTTTGATGAGTTGTATAAAATTATAACTGTAACTATAATTCAAATGTAAAGATCTTTCCCATTCAGTTCTTATGAACTCAGAAAAAGGTCACATTTAAATTTATGCATGTTAATATAATGTATAAGTCAAATTACATAATTCAATGCAAAGTAGTATGAGATAATAGGCAACTGAAAAATCAAATAAATATATAGATTTTACTAGGACAAATTCTGTGAAAATGGAACTGTAAACTCAAAAGGAGCTCTATAGAAACTATAATCTTTACAAAAAAAACTGGGCTTTGTTTTTCATTTTCAGACTATATATTTTTGTCATATTTTCCTCTTCTTCCAACCTTCTATATCTGCCTCCCATTCAACTTCATGTTTTTTCTCACTCTGTTGAGAAAAAGAACACACATACATGCACATATCAACAACAAAATAGTCAAAAACAAAGACAAGAAAAGCCACCAAACGAACAAACAAACACAGAGTTCATTTTGTGGTTCACTTTGTGTTGGTCAACTGCTGCTGAGCATGAGGCCAGCCTTTGAGCATGGTGTATATACCCAGAGTCACTCTTTTGATGAAAACTGAAGTTCCTTGTTCCTTGTTTCTTTTCCTGATGGTTCCCCAGTGGTGTTCTTGATTCAGTGAGCTCTCCAGAGGCCCTCCAAGGACAGGCAGCTGTCCACTGACATGGGCGATATGTGGAGCCTCAAGGGAAGGGATTAGACTATGTTTCTATGCATGGATTGGCATCTTGGAGCCCATTCCCCCAGAGGAACACCCAACCCAGTCTTGATATTGGGATGAGGAAATTAGACCTGACTGGAGTGGATACTGAGCTGATCCACCTTGGGATTTCCTGCCCTTTTGGGGAACAGGATGGGGAATGGGGAGGTGGGAGGCTGAAGGCTGACAGGGAGGGACTGGGAGGGGGAAGGAATGAGGAACAAGAAGATAGGATACATGGATTTTTTTAAAAAAGACTTTCTTTTATGAATAAATAAAAAAATTGAAGTTTCCCTCTGTCACCAGCTGTAAGTTGCAAATAGCTGTTTTGTCCAGGGGTGGGACTTGGTGCCTATTTTCCTTTTTCTGTGCTGGGATTTTGTCTGACAAATTTGTGCTGCTGTGTTTGTGTATGCTGTCAGTCATGGTGAATTCTAAACTTCAACAGCTTAATTTGTCTGGAAAACACTATTATCTCAAGGCTGTCCAACACCTCTGGTTCATACAGTCTCTGGTAAACACCTTTGGTTCTCCAGTATGAAGTCTTACTCTCAGGTTGGAGGGGTTACTAATACCATTTACAGTAGCTTACAATGTTTGTAGTAGGGAATCTAGGGAGAACTCCTTAAGCCAACAAATATAAATGATGTTACTCATCCCTGATACTGGAGGTTTTATTTAGGAGTATATAATGTCTAATTTGGGTATTGCTGCCTCCATTATATGATACCTTCATCTAAATTATATATATATACATATATGTAATATATAAAATAATATATATTATATTATGTAATATTGTATATATTATATATAATTAAGAAGCTTCTACAGGAGTAGGTTTCCATGTGGCTTTTCAAAAAGCATTTAGTGTTGCTTATCCCTCCCCTTATTTTCTCTTCTGTCCTGCCTTCTTGTCCACCACCTCCCATTTAATTCTCCTATTCTAGTTTCCCTGTATCCCTTTATAACACTATATTTATTCACTTTCTCTTCCTTGAAATACTGCTTCTCCTGCCTAGTCCTTTGCTAACCACCTCATCTCCGTGAATATTGTGAACGACCCACACATAACTAAAGCTTAAAACTTTATATTTATCTATAACAAAAATCATAAAATATTTTTATTTTGGGGTCTGGGTTACTTCACTGAGGATCATTGTTTTTTGCTCCATCAATTTACGTGCATATTTTATTTTTTCTTAGTAGTTAAATAATATTTCTTTGGTGTAAATATACAATTTTATTACCTATTCATCAGTTGATGGACATCTAGGTTATTACTGACTTCCATTCTTTTATGAATATTAATATGTTCAGCATTGACTATGCAAGTATCTCTGTGGTAAGAGGCAAAGTCCTTCGGGTAAATGCTCAAGAATGGTGTATCTGGACCTTGTTGTCCATCTATTTCAGCTTTTTAAGGAAGTAGATGTATACTTCCACAGTGGCTTTACAAATCTTCAATCCCACAAGCAATGACTACATGATTTCCTCCCCCATACTCTCACCAGCATCTGCTGTTTTATTAAACTTGGCCATTCTAACTGGAATAAACTAAAATCTCAAATGAGTTTGAATTTCCAGACTGTTTAAGGATGTTAACATTTTCAGTGTTTCTGTCATTTTTGTTTCATCTTTTGAGAACTCTCTGTTGAATTCTATACCACATTTTTAATTGGGTTATTTGTATTCTTCATGTTCAGGACTTTTTTTTGGGGGGGGTCCTTCATATGTTTGTTTTCTAGTTCTTTGTATATTGTATGTACTAACCCTCTTTTCAATGTATAATTGGTAAAGAATTTTGGTGGAGACTGTATTTAATCTATAGTTTGTGTTTGGTATGATGACCATTTTCAAAATATTACTACTACTGCACCATTAGCATGTGAGATCTTTTCACCGTTAAATGTCTACTTCCATTTCTTTCTTCAATGTCTTAAACTTTTTAGCATACACATGTTTCACTGCTTTGTTATAGTTATCCCTATTGTAATTAATTTCTGGCCTGGACTTTCAGGCCTAGAGCAGAGGTTTAACCAGCAGTCCGGCAGTCCCACAGAACCACATACCTGCAGTCACACAGAAACACACAGACGCTTTTATTATTTTTACATTGATTGTCCGAGGGCCCAGGCATATAACGTGCTAACTCCTTCATCTGAACTCAACCCATCTTATTCAGCCATGTGGCTCGATACCTTTTCTCAGCAGCATTTCCTCCACATCTCCTGGTAGCTCCTGCAACTCTATGGCATCTGTGTTGCTCTGAGATGTTTCCAGTTTTCTTAGTCTGGTACTCCCACCCACACTTGCTGTTTGCCTTTGGCCAATCAACTTCTTATTAAACCCATAGGCAGGACAAATAATTACAACATTGCCAGCATAATCCTACAACATATCCCAAGATGTTTTTTTTTTTAAAAAACTACTATGAAAGATACTGTTTTCCTCATGTCTTTCTCTGTGTGTTGGTCATTTACATTTGGGGAACCTAATGGTTGTTGTTGTTTTATTTGTGTGTGTGTGTGTGTGTGTGTGTGTGTTGACTTTGTATCCTGTGACTTTGCTAAGATCATTTATCAGCTGTAGAAGTTTTCTAATGGAGTCTTTAGAATCTTTTAGGTACAAAAATCATATCATGTGCAAATAAGGATAGTTTGACTTCTGTTTGTATTCCTTTGTTCACCTTCAGCTGTCTTATTTATTTCTTTAGCTAAGACTCTGATTACTCTATTGAAGAGGTAGAAAAAAACAGTACATATTTGTCTTGCTCCTGACTTTAGGGGATATGCTTGGAAATAATTTCTCTTCCTTTAGAATGATATGGACCATGGGCTTGTTATAGATTGCCTTAAGGGTTAGGATAAAGTCCTGGCATTTGTGTGTCATCTCTTCCTGTTCCCAGAGTTTTCCCAGTCTGGTACCTCTGCCCGCACTTCCTGTTTACATTTGGCCAATAAGCTTTTTTATTAAACCAGTAGGTGGGACAATTAATTACTATTCAATACCATAATCTCACTACAAACTTGATATAAGTTTGGTGATTATGTATATCAAGAATTACAGATATATATCAAGAATTATTTATTTTCAGTTTTCTAGTTTGATAGAATACAGATTTATTTATATTTAAATAATGTAATTTTGGGAGACTATAATACAATTAAATCTTTTTCCCTTCCTTTTTCCTTCCTTCAAACTCTTCCATTCATACTCCTAGACACACTTATTGTCTTGTCTTTTTCAAATTCATAAACTCTTTTCATTAATTTGTGTGTGTGTTTATCCATTCACAAATATATAAATACAAGCTTCTCAGTCTGTGTAATGTTAATTTTATGCATATATTTTCATAACTGACTATTTGGTATTGTATAACCAATAAGTGCATTCTTTCCTAAGAAAAAACATTTTCTCCTGCTGTAAGCATTCTGTAGTTGCCTGTAGTTCTCTCTGTAGGGTTGAAACCTGATGAGCTTGCCCATTCTACATTAGTACATTGATTGTGTTGTTCTTGCTCAGATAATGTTGAGGCAGCCTTGTTGGCAAGACCTCATGGGTCTACACATGATACTTCTGATATTTCCAGTAGACACAATCTGACACAAATATCTGTTTCTCTGATTCTTACAGTCATTTTTCTTTCACTTCTGCAATGATTCCTGAGCCTTAGAAATAGGACTTATGTTATGAATGTATCATTTGTGACTGAACTCCACAGCTCCACATTTTAACCTGTTGTAATGGCTTTTATCTATTGCAAAGTTGAAAAGAATACTTATCTGTAAGTATAAAGACAAATATTTATAAAAATAGGTATTATGCTAAATTAGTAGAATGACACTTGTATGCTCTCCCCCAAGGTCTATGATTTCACTAATACTGGGTAGTGGCTGGCTTTCCAGTTCCAGGAGTGATTTCCAGCACATTAAGGGGATCTTAAATCTAATTACAGAGGTGTTGGTCACTGCCAAGTTATGTGTGACAATATTGTACTTTTGGGGGGGTTGTATCATAAAGTAAATTTGTATGTTTATTTGAATGTCTTTAGTATCTCTTGTACTTTCTCTCCTTTTATGTCTAGTTTGTATTACTTTGAATCTTTTCTCTCCCTTTTGACTAATTTGACTAAAGGTTTATCAATAATTTAGATTGCTTTCAAAGAACAACCTTTTAAATTTTATTTATTTTTCATATTGTTTTTTGTTGTTGTTATTTCTATTTCTTTAGTTTAAGACCTAGGTTTCATTACTTATTCCTGTCTACTGTTTTGGGATATTATTTCTCCTTGCTTTTTAAAGCTTTCAAGTGCTTCTTTAAGTTATTAACTGACCTCTCCAGGTTATGTTTCAATGTAAGTGCTTAGTTCTATTAATTTTCTCTTAGAACTGCATTCATTTTATCTTTTAATATTATATTTTCATTTTTATTTTGTTCCTAAAGTGTTGTAATTTCTTTCTTGATTTCTTCTTAGTCTAATTTTTATCCAAAAGTAAATTCTTTAGCTCCACAAGTTTATGTACTTTCTGCTGTTTTATTGTTGTTCATATTCAGCTTTAATCTATGGTGGACAGATTGTATGGAGGATATTATTTCAATTTCCCTAGATTTGTTAAGATTTGCTTTTTGTTGTAGTATGTTTTATTTTTTTGTTTTTGGTTTTGTTTTTTTTTGTTTTGTTTTTTTTGTTTTTTGCGACTGTTTGTTGTAATAGGTTTTCTTGGACCCATTTGGGCCCGGAGGTTTTGGACCCTGGTGCACCGCGGCTTTTGTCCCCCAAAGAAATGAATCAGACACTTATATATTTTATATTGTTTGGCGCATATCTTAAGCACATTATTAGCTAGCTCTTTTATCTTAAATCAACCTATTTCTATTAATCTTCCCGCCACATGACTCAGCCTGTGACTCAGCCCGTACTTCTACATGTTCCTCCTTCTGAGGTCGGATGAGACTAACTCCACCCTTCTTCTCCTACCTGCCTGCCTGTGATTCTCCACCCACTTCTACGGTACTGTGCATAGGCCAAAACAGTCCTTTATTTACGGCATACAGAGAACATTTCCACCACATTTCTTCTTTTTTGTCTAATTAAAAAGGAAAGTTTTAATTTTTATATAGTAAAATTATAACAGAACAGCTTTTAAGAAGAAATTATAGTTATAATATTTAGTCTACTTGTATTTATAAAATTAAAGAGAATATTTTATTATTTATTTTATTATTGTGAGTTTAAAGTTTTATATTTAACATATTTTTTAAACTAAAAAGAACTATATTTATAATTATTAATCTTTTAACCACATCAAAGACCACAGAAGGATATACTATTATGTAAATAAACAGGAAGTGTAAGCAACTTTTAAAGTCTAGAAAATGACAGAGATGATATCTGTCTGTCTGGACAGTTACTTAAAGTTTTTTTGTAATGTTGGGGCATTTATTTTTAACCTATATGGCCTAAAGTCTCTGGCATATCTTTTAGTGATGTAGAAAATTTGACACAGTCTATCAGTTGTTTTTTGTGTGTGTGTCATGAAGAATGTCTGGCAATGTTTTTTTTTTGTTTTTTTTGTTTTTTTTTTGTAAAGCAGGATCTTGAAGGACTATTTTGGCTTGTTTTGTCAACGTATAGAGGTCATTTTTTTATGGAATTTGTATGTTTAGTTTAGTATATTATTAAGCAGTCAATATTAGAACAGTTTTTTTTTAGTGGCTAACTGTTGTCACAAAGTAAATTTTATATGAAGTTTTTTTTAATGTCTATTATTTTTTTGAAATATATTGGTGTTGTCAGGAGCACCGTCTCACTGTCTAGAAAAGTTTAAGTTTTTAAAATATTTTAAATATTATATTTTGTATGTTTTTGAAGTGTTTGAATATTATTTGTTTAGTTGAAATATATCTTTGTATATTTATAAAAACTTAACTAATGACTATAAGTTTGGTTATCATGACTATTAATTTGTAATTTTTAATTATATATTATAATTTTAAATGAGTTATATCAGCATCATATTTTAACTAAGAGTAGAAAAAATATATATAAATTGATTTTAAGTTTATATTAATAAATTAAAATTTATTTATCTTTTTAAACATACCTCTACATGTTCCTCCTTCCAGGGTCAGATGGAGACTGACTTAACTCCACCCTTCTCCTACCTGCCTGCCTCTGATTCTCCACCCATTTCTACAGTGCTGTGCATAGGCCAAAACAGTCCTTTATTTACAACATACAAAAAACATTTCCACCACAGCTTTCTGTCTTAATATGTGATCACTTTTGAAGAAAGTCCCATGGGTTACTGAGGAGAAAGCACATTTATTAGTGTTCAAGAGAAATGATCTCTAGATGCCTGTTAGGTCGATTAGATTATGATATTATTTAACTCCAGAGTTTGTTTATGTTTTTCCCAAGTGAACCTATTTTTTAATGAGTTAAAGGTATTCAGGTCACCCTTTATCACTATCTTTGGGTCAATATTTTATTTTAGCTATAGCAATGTCTCTTCATGAAATTGGCTGACTTCGCATTTGATGCATAGTGTTGAGAACTATAATGTCCTCTTGATGTTTTATTTCTCTTTAATGAGTATGTAGTGTCTTTCTCTATTTCTCCTGATTTATTTTTGTTTGAAGACTATGTGTCAATTATTACAGTAGCTAGACCTACTTGCTTATTGATTCATTTAC
Source organism: Sigmodon hispidus (assembly GCA_004025045.1). Lineage (NCBI taxonomy): Eukaryota > Metazoa > Chordata > Mammalia > Rodentia > Cricetidae > Sigmodon > Sigmodon hispidus. The sequence continues at coordinate 44,261 of PVIH01014065.1, read as the reverse complement.
TTCAACAACCATTTCCATCCTTTCACCCTGAAGTAGGGTGTGTCCTATAGTGTCTGTCCACTATCAGGGAATAGTGGTGTGTGTTTCTTGGAGGCAGAAGAAAGATGAGTGTTATTTTCTAATCAATCTGCTTAGCCTATATCTTTCCATTGAGGGAATTGTAACTGTTAATGTTGAGTGTTGTCCTGCTATTTTTCTTGTGGTTTTATTGTTTTTATTATTGTTTTAGACTTACTTTGTTAATTGTTCTGGAGTTTATTCCTATATTCTCTTTGGTATATTTAACTTTCTCTTCAAAGACAATTTTTTCTTTCTAGTAGAGCTGGGTTCATAGGTAGAAATTGGTTATATAATTTTTCATCATGAAATTTTTTCTTTAGCCTTTGATTGTGACTTGTACTTTTACGAGAAATTAGTAGTCTAGGCTAGTATCTCCAATCTTCTTAGAGTTCTACAGCATTTTTTTGTAGGCAGGCCTTTTCTAAATTTCAAAGTTTCCATTGAAAAGTCAAGTATTTTCTAATGAGCCTGTTTTAATATGTGACTTAGTCTCTGTCCTATGTATCTTTTAATATTCTTTCTTTATTCTGTACATTTATTTTGGTTATTATGTATTATCACAGGGAATTTCTTTTCCAATCCAGTCTATTTGGTGTTCTTGTATCATCACAGGCTTCTTTTTCTTGAGAATTGGAAAATTTTATTCTGTGGTTTTGTTAAAAATAATTTCTGTATATTTGATTGAGTTTTTTCTTCTTCCTCTCTATGTATTATACATAAGTTTGCTCTTTTTATAATGTCCTAGATTTTTTTTTAATGTTTCATGGCTGGCTATTTTTAAGTTTGGAGGGGGGATTGTATTTGTTTTTGTTTTAACTGAGCTATCCATTTCTTCTACCTTGTCTCCCGGATCTAAAATTCTCTCTTCTACTTTATCTAATCTGTTTTGAGGTTTTCTTTTGGAATTTTTTTTTTGAGTTTCTGAGCTTTTCATTTTGCATTTCATTTAAGTTTGATGTTAATTGCTGTCAAATTTTATTTTCATAACTTGAATAGTTACTATTTCATTCAATTGCTTGTGTTTTGTGGTCTTTGAGGCATATATTCATATCCCCTTTAAGGTCTCTGAACATATTTATGGATGTTATTTTGAAATCTTTGTCTTGTTATTCATCTAAACTGCTTTTCTCAAGAAAAATAAGAATAGACATGCTGCTTTCTGTATAAGGCATATTGTCTTAGTTTATTTGCATTTTAGAGATGGGGTGTGGCCATCTGAGTTTTGAGGTTTGTGGTTGTTTGTTGTGGACTTCTGGTCTTACCTTCATTAGGTGGGTATTCAGTTCTTTGATTGCTGTTACCCCCAATCTGACAGGTTGTGGACCAGCAGAATAGTGCTTGATTTTCAGTCTTAAAGTCTTTCTAGGTCTCAGGGTTCACATGTCAACTTGTCTCAGATCTAAATCTCTTGTTAGAACTCTGGGTTCAGACTGTAAGCAGCCCCACATCAGTCCAGTGGGAAAGCTGGGTGATAAGCAAGCAGGTACAAAAAAGGGAGCAGACTTTGAAGGTCTCATTAGTACTATTCAGGGTTCCGCACCATGGAACATGGCAGATGTAGAATTAATGGTTCCCCAACTTTGGCCACAGTTGGCAGCAGGTCCCAAAGAAACGGACATGAGCTAGACGGAGGGGCTGAGGTGTGAAGCATCAGAAAAACAAGAGGCATCCTAGAGAGGCAAGGATGGCGAAGGGGAAGGAGGATCAAATAGTCTGAGTGCCCACAAAATGTAGTGACTGTGGGAAGGTGGAGAGATGGGGATGGGCTGTGAAGTACAGCTAAGCACAGAAACAGAGGAAGAATTAGGGGCTCTTCGGTCTACAACATGAGTGTCAGCTGAGTTCAAGGGATGTATGTAGGGCTGAGAGGGTTGGTTGAGGTGGGTGAGCTCTCTACTTGTGCTTGTAAATAAAAGATTTTAAGTTTAAAAACACACTATTGGGGAGAGCAATGTATCTCAGTGGCTGAACTAGCATATTTGAATGACTGATATTGATCCCCAACATGATCTTAAAATACATAAAATTCAAATTACATCAGACATATTTAAAATAAAAGCAAAATAGATATAAATTATAATTATATATTATTAAAATACATATACTTAAAATATATTATTTAAAGTGTCAATATAGGAAGGCCTTTTGCAGACAGAACAATTGGACAATATTACCAAGAAAATATTTAGATTAAACTTCATATACTCCACAGCAGTTTTTACAAACACAAAATAAGCAACCCTAAAGGTCATATAAAAACATAATTTACCCTGAATAATCAAAATAATATTAAAAAGAACAAAACTACATATGTCAATCTTTCTGTTTTTTAAATATATTACCATTATTATAAAGATTAAAATTGTGTAGTACTGCTATAATGACAAACAAACATACAGATCCATGGAACAGAATGAATTCAGAAATAAACAGATGCATGTATGATCAATTAACCTTTCATAAGTTGCTATCTCAAATAATGGTGAAAATATCAAGCATTTCAGGTGATTATTTTGTTTGCTACTTTTCAGGCTATGTGAAAGCAGAAATGAACAATTCTTTCAAGCAGTTCCCAGCATTACCCTGAAATAGCCATTTCTAAGACCTATTATAACTTTATTTATACAAAGTTGAAGTATAGTGTTGAGTGGTTGTCATTTCCAGAGTTTTTGCCTAGAAATGCGAGTATCTTGCCTTTCTCTTCACAGCTAGTAAGTCTAAAGCCCTGAATTTCCGAGAAACACATGAAGCCCAATCAGGAAGTCAGTTCCCTACTACCAAAATGAAGCAACCGCTCTATCAGGGAAGTAGGTTCTCTATCTAATATGGCCACATAGCTTTGTTCAGGGAAATCGTGTCTCTAACACAAGGGTGGTGATATAGTGTTGATTATGCCACCACTTTTTTCCAGGTCTCCAGAAACATTTTTATACAGGTCAAGCTTTTGACAGAAATAACATATTATCAATAAATCTTCCTATCTCCACTGCATTCGCTACATTTCAGTAGTTAACTAGTGATTTGGCATGTATCTGGAAATGAAAACCTAGTCTTGAGATTCCCAGTCCAGTGTCAAAGATTAAAAACTAATAGTTTAATAAACTACTAAAAAATAGTTTTCTTCTTAAGACAAAACTCCCATGTCCATACAAGGGAAAATGGGAAACATTCTTGACTTCTAGCTTCACCAATAGCCAGTAGCTGTCATGCTAGGCTTTGCTGTTAGATGTTAAGTGCTATGCTAGACTCAGTTAGGTATACACACAGTTCTCCTTCAATTACATACTACAAGTTGGGCCTCTGTTGTTAGAACTACTTATAGTACTGGTTTTGGTTGTCACATAACAGAATGTTGGGCTTGGCTATTAGATGTACTGGATGGTACAGCTCAGTTGTTAGAAGTATGGAAATTTTGGCAGGGCTGAGCTGTTACCAACCCACAGTTGGAAGACTCAGTTGGTACACATATTTGCAGCACTGAACTCACTTGAGTAGACTGTGCTAGCTCTGCTCTTCTGGGACCTCAGATGCAGAGACCATGTACAGGCTAGTAACTCAGTAAATAAATGTGATTTTTCAGCATCACTATAGTTCATACAAAATCAAAGCCCATGGGAAAAAGCAACAAATATGAGTGTAAACAGGTAGTTTTTAGAAAGAAAATAGAAATGGAATCAGAAGACCTCCCCTAGAACAACCATGTGTTTCAAATACAGAAAAATAACAAAAGCTCTACAAACTAATTTTAGAATCTCAAGTGTACTATCTCTAGATAGTAGCAAATACTACTACTTGGAATAAGTGTTAATATTGGTTCCTTTGGTCAGGTCCTTTCATTCATTTATTATTGCTAATGTGTTCTTTGAAACTAGTCAATGTGTCTGTGAACACAGGTTGACAGTGTGATAACTCAGCCTCAGAAGACAAATTAAATGCTGGGTTGGAGTTGCTTGTTATTAATATTCTCTGGTTTTTCCCTACTTGCAAATTGAGAGATAGAAGGTAAAATAGTCACAATCTGGGGGTACCCATTCTTAAATCTTACCACCAACTATATAATAAAATACATAGCAATTATGAACTACATGCTAAAGAAATTTCCTTGAGAATGAATAAATACAGCATCCTTTATTTTCTCCTTTGCTTAGTTCTTTTTGGTACTATTTAAACTTTTCAAATTAACACACAGTGATATACAAAGACAAAGCAAATCTTACTACTTCTACCTTTTCCCCAAGCAGAACTCTGATTCCAAAATCAGAATAATATGACTCAGTCTCCAGCTTCACTAGCCTGCCTTGTCTTATCTACTATTATTACCTTGTACAACAGCTGCTTTTGAGAAGAACATTTGAAAAACTCACTCTCTAAGTTTATCACCTTATTTATCACAACTTTTGGAATCAGGGAATGAAAATGTAAGATGGCAGTAAGGATTGTAGACTACAACAAATCATAAATAATCATGTTTTCTTAATAATGTGAGGTTTAAGTGGATATTGTATATAGCATATCATACTATGAAGTAGTATCAGATAATATTTCTTATACTTAACTCTATAACTAAAATGCTATTTCAGGACTAAGTTAGTTGTATTTAGTCACAAGCACCTTCAAAATAAATGATCATATTAATATCTACCAAAGCAGAGTATTTTCTGGAAATCGTTACAAGTTATTGGCCTGAAATATTAAGTTATCATCTTTATTTGTGATGTACAATAATATTTAGAATGTCATTTTAGTCCTAATTGCTTAGTATATTACAGAACTCTTAGGCATAATTATTTCGTGGCATTTTCTCTTTACCAGATTGTCTAAATAGAGTGGTAGAAAAACCTAGTAAGATGTGTTCTTGTTTTTAAATAAGAGCATTGAATTCCCAAAGGAAAGATACAAACTTGATTTGTACTGACAGCCATAATGTGAAAGATAATTTATTGTTTGGCATGCTATACTTGAGAGAAAGGGAATAAAAATATGGGCAAATACACTAAAGCTAAATAATGTTTACACAGTAGAAAGGAACCATCTGTGATATTCTGTCTGTATCTTTTACTTTTATCAGTCTTATAAATAGCACTTAAACTGTTGTCTGCCCACACATCCTTCTGTTCAGCAAGATATGTGGTTCCTGGGCCTGGTCATTTTTCCCCTATTTTTCTCCTCATGCCGTTGTGGCTGCAGGTTTCCTGACTCTGCTTTTTTCCCTGTTAACATTTGTCTCTACTCTCACCAGTGAGGTTAAATTCATCTTAAGCAATGAGCTCGAGTCAAGCTTTGGACACTAATAAGTTAATAACTCCAAGTCTTGTCTTTCTTACTGTACATTGACTGGATTCTACCCAGAGAAGCAATTGTCACATGGCTGGCTGAATTAAGACCTGTTTCCTATCTGGTTCCCAAGTCCTGATGTTGCAAGCTGTGCATGGCTTCAGGCATTGACCTAAATGGGGTAATGAGGGGATGAAGAAAAGACAGAAATGTGGACACGTTCACAGAAAAGCAGGAATTTGGTAGTCTGGAGAAGCCATTGCACCCCAAGAATGCACCATGTTAATTATTATACAGAGTTGAACAGGAATGTGGGTTATGGCACACAGAAGAACAAGGAGGTGGGGGTGTTATAGAAAGCTGACAAGGAGGCAGGTTTGGTTGTCCTCTGTAGGAAAGCAGTCTTCAGCTGCAAACAACTGCAAGCTATGGTGGCATTTTCTGCGCTCACTATCAACATCCGCTGAGCAGAGGAAGGCTTTGGCATTTTCCTCTGGAGTCCATGACATGGCTGCGCTCATGTCACACAATATGTGTTCCTTCAGGACTTCAGTGTCTTCCTACAGTGGTAGGCAGTCTAGAGTGTCACGGTTCCAGTGATACTTTCAGTCCGTTTATCTCCTCTTACATCCTGAAATGTAGTGAGCCGCGATAATTCCACCTTGTAAGCTTGCTTAGCTCATTTTAAGCACATTTATAAGCATTTCTTTTCCTTTTCCCTTACTTCACAGTTCCTTCTGCTTATTCATCTCATTCACTATGCTCTTCTTTTTCTACAACCTCATCACTTCCTTCTCCAGAGGAATATAGAGAGGATTCTCCTTTTTTTAATGTCTAAGCACACAATTCATATATAGTATCATTTCATGTTACCCCATTAGCCAAATGCCATTTTTATTGATTTATCACTATTTCGTCACCCATGGTACTTTGAAAATCAACTTTGATTGGAATTGAACATTGAGGTAGAGAGAAGTTCAATGACAATGATTCACTTATCCATGTTTCTTTTGAGCAACATCTCTGTTACTTCCCACACATACTAGTGTTGCTTACAAACACAACATTATAGAAAAAGTTATCACAGAAAGCTCATAATTAAAAAATTTGAAAATAGTGGACCAAACTGCTGTGAACCTAGCTTCAAACTTGATAAAAGATGCGTTCCACCCCACGCTCATGTCTTAAGTTGAATAGCTTCAACCTAAAGATTTGAGTTGGAAATGTACATTTTGTATATTCCTCTTCATGTGCTTAGAGCCAAAAACAATGTCACAATCATTCAGTCCCTGAGCAGTAACTGCTGAGAGCATTGATTTGTATCGCTAGAGCACTAGGGATGAGTCAACCTTTCTCCCTACTCCTGCAACTTCTGTACTTGTGAGGATAGCATGTATATAGACAGTGTGTACATGTACATCCTATATGTTTGCATAGAGCATCTACAGTGTAGACAATATAATTGCTGCTCTATAAAGAATAAAGCAGGATGAGGTACCAGAAGCAAGAGTCACTCAGATGGGTCGTTGTTGAGGTAAGGTCCAAATGTGAAGATCATGAAGCTGTGTGACTATGGGCCATGATGGACAGGATAAATACAAAGGCTGTGACCTGTCCCTGAGGGTACACTTGCAGTTCTGACTATTTCTCACTAGTCTGTAGTCAGCATCTGCAGGTCACTTTTTCAAACTGACACAGCATTTATAACTCTTTTTCTCTCTACTTGCTGTGCATTTAAGTTTTCTTCACTTTTTTGTTTTGTCTTGTTTTTATTTTGTTTGTTTGTATTTTGTTTGTTTCTGAGACAGGTTTTCTCTGTGTAGCCCTGGCTGTCAAGTCCTGGATCTTACTTGGTACACTAGACTGGCCTCAACCCTCTAGAGATCTGCCCGCCTCTGGCTCCCATGTGTTGGGATTAAAGACATGCACACAACTACATCCTGGTTAAGTTCTTTTTCTTCCAGCAAAGAAAAATTTCTTCTTAGACTCCACTGTCCAGTCTATTTCTCAGTTTGAAAGAGAAACATACATTAAATGTTTAGATTCATTTTTTTCAACATTTTCCATTTCCTTTGCCTTCTTCCATTTACCTGATTCTGTCTGCCTGTCATTTCTGATATTGAAAATTTTACTTTTTTTCTCTCCAGTCTTCACCCTTTTTTCCTTCCCTCTTTACTGTCAGGATAAACATCATTGATCCCCATTTCTGAAATTTGGGATCATGATTATATTAGATGTACTACATATATCCCATGCATATATAGGATATATATGGAGACAATAGCTATAGATCTTACAAGAATTAAAAGTGACATGGGAACTGGTTATAAGTCCAGTTAAGTTAGGTAACATATTCCTTGTCATGTTAGTAATCTAAATTTATTCCTATGCACTAAATTTTAGAGAACCTTTAGTGACTCAGTTAGTAGAAGAAAATGAGTTTTTAAAAATGTTTTTATAAGGTCATTCTTACTTTACATTTTACTTAATTATCCCCTAGATTTGAAAATCTATTTTTACTATAATTCTATTGATTCTTTATTTTTATTTTTCAATAGAAAGAAATGCCTTGTCAAAAGTTGCTTGGCATGCAATTACACTTGTCAATCTTGCCTTTGTGCTACACTTGTCAATTCTGCCTTTGTACCACTTAGCACCTCTAAATCCTTACTTTTGGGGAGATTTATTGTCTTGAGACTTGCCTAATAAAGAATGACTAGATTAGGATTAATGGATAATGTAGACCTCAGGTATCATTATTTTAAGCATAGTGTGTAGGGCAGTTTTGCATATAAATCGTTGTGTTGTGTTCAACAGCTGTGAGGTAAACAGAGGTACCCTTGAGTGCTCTGCCAGTTTGACTGGAAAAACTATTTGATCATGCAAGCTATTAAAGTAAAAATCATTAAAAGCAGCTCTATTTAAATAATCTTCGTGAACATTTACCTGGATTCATCTTTGCTTTTCTTTTGCTTCTGTGATGTATTATTGATTTTTTTTTTTATTTCTGCCCGCTGTGCTTACAGATGTTAATCTCCAGAGCAGCTCAATTATTCTCCCAACAAAGGCAGTTCGTAGTTTATCTTTGCTTCACGGAGACCCAGCCAAGAGGCTCTGATGACAGAAAGCCTGCTTGTCAGCTTTGCCTCAAGAATCCAAAGAAAACGGGACTCAACAGAAGCTGAGCCTGAAGCACTACCTGGGCCTCTTATTTGGGCCTTTCATGCTGGGTTTGGCAGAGGTCTTGGTCTTTCATCACACGCTTCACCAGCACAAAGGGAAGAGAGTGGTTGTACTTTTCAGTACCATTCTGGAGCCTGCTAAAACACAAAATAAACAAACAATATATTTTTAGGGCACCACCTGCAGCCAGCAGCTGTACCAAGCAAAGCAGAACTACGAACGATGTGATTTGTCCCATTTAACATGAAGCCTGAGGTTTTAGGCAAGAGGGAGGAGAATGCTCTATGTATACAACCCACACGATGCAATTTAAACTGAAGCTGATTTTCTTCCTTTTTAGGTGGGAACTGAGGTATCATTATAGTTCTTCTCTTTCTCCACCCTATGACCTCTGCTTGGAAATGTATCTATTATTGGGGTTTTAACTGTTAACTGGAGGAAATCATTTTTCTCACCAGTAAACTTTCTATCTCATTCAAGGGCAATTTTCTGTCTTAGCAATCTACACTTAAATGCCAGCGTCTGCTATATCTAGGCTGGATATAAAATGATGTCTGGCATTTGCGTGAGCCAATGACATGGGTAGAGAAACTCATATGCCTGGCTTATGTAAGTTTTTCATCTCATCTATAGCCTTCATCTATTTCTGTTCTTCCTCAGGATCTCTTTCTTGATATGTGAAGCATCAGTTCAGGAGCTTGAAAGCTGAATTTTCAACTCATGCTTAATTGAAATTCTGTTTCTTTACTAACCCATTCCTTCCCAGGCAGAAAATCTGTGTACCCTGTCCTGCTAAAAATCATGCTTTATATGTGTGTGTGTGTGTGTGTGTGTGTGTGTGTGTGTATCATAATAGAACTTTCTTATCGCTATTGAAAATCTGGATTTTGAACAGATTGGGCTAATAGTCTATGTATGCATCAACTTTTTCAACTTTAGCACCTGTCTTATCACCAGCAGTTTTTACAGAACTACCACCTTCACCATGGATTTTGCATTTTAAACTTGGGTTCTTTGGCATTTTTACTTTTCTAACAAAGACATCATGAAGAAGATTAATGGACTGGCAAGATTTTTCTATGTCTTTTCCAATGCTGTCTGGAATCAATTTCTTAACCACTTCCTTCAAATCAATTGTCGGCATGTCCTGGGTCATGACTCCCATTATCTTCTTTCAGATCTGGCTGAAGCATTGATGCTGTACATAGGGCATCTTGTGTATTTGGTTGTTGCATTATTTTTTTAGTGAAACCAACAGAGAACAGGTGGAGCAAATAACCATCTGTTATCTTGACATCAACATGAGCTTTAGTCACAGTCTGCCACTTTCTGACAATGGGATACAGTTTGTCTCAGGTAAAACACAGTGAAAGTTAGTCAGACAGCTTTTGACATGAACATTCTCAGTAATTAACTTGAATTTTCTAAATACAAATTCATCATTCTTCAGATCAGTTAAGTCTGACTTCAAATATATAACCCTTGAGGTCATCAAATGCCATTTTTGGTTTCTTACATCCTTATGTTTTTCAAATGTCTCTATTATGGACACATACAGAGTTTTCACATCATAGCAATCTTTCTTAGAAAATGGACCAACCACTTTTTCCTTGGCTCCCTTTCTGCTTCCTTTCTTCAGGTATTTGTTCTTGCTGATCACCATGGTGCTGCTCAGAGCCAAAATATCCTTGTCTTCTTAATGGCTGTTGACTCTAGCCCCAGACCTCAAAGTTACCATTTCATCTGAGCTTTTCTAAGTGACCAAGAATGTATATAATCAAATTGTGTATTAATCTGTTGGACTCCAGGTAGTTAAAAATTGAACTTATTTAAACACAGGAGACAGCTGACTTTAACATTAAACTTGACATCAAATACTACATACTATTTTATTTTATCTCAACAATGAACTCTGCTGTTTAAAAATATAGAGAACTGTCTTCAGTACTTATGAGGCATGGTAGAATGTCATTCCTAATGCTATACCAGTGGCCAGATTATTATTATAAAGAAGAACTGTCCAATGACCACGGCTTTGTGCCTTGTTAACACCCTTTCCCAGTACTTAAAGATATTGCACTCTAAAACACTGAGAACTTAGATGTAAGACTCCCATTCTGCACTGATGCATGTCTCTACCTAATGGAGGATATCAAGCCTGGAAGCCAGGAAAGGAAGTGGTTTCCATTATCTTCATTTTCAACATCATAGTGATGGTTCTTAGGAATATCAAGCATGAACTCATTCCGTGCCAAAGTTGCCTACAGCTATGTTTCGTGTGGTACATGCTTCCATCTCCTTCACCTTTTGAAAGCATTAACAAGAGTTGTTGAGTAACAGCTCTTATGCACTAATTTTTGTTTGTTTTGTTTTGTTTTTGCAGTTATGTTTATTTTTTTATTTAAAAAGATTTTTCCCATAATCACCATTGCTCCCCCTCCCTCCCCTCCTCTCAGTTCTCCCTCAGCCCCCCCACCCCACCCCACTCCATCCCATATCCATTCCAGAGGGAGGGTGAGGAATCCCAAGGTGAGTCAGTTCAGCCTGGCATATCAAGTGGAGGTAAGTCAGAGTCCCTCCCCCAGTGTCAAGGCTGAGTAAGGTGTTTCTCTGTATGGAATGGCTCCAAGATTCATATACCAAGAATAAACTCTGGTCCAACTACAAGAGGCCCCCCATACTGCCCATGCCATTCAACTGTCATCTACATTTAGAAGGTTTAGTTCCTTTCCATGAAGGTTCCTCAGCTGTCATTTCAGAGTGAGTGAGTTCGCAATAGCTTGAGTTAGCCATCTCTGTGGGTCTCCTCCTCATGATCCTGATCCCTTTGCTTATGTGCTCTCTCTTCCCTCTCTTCAGCTGGAGCTCATCCTTGTGCTTAGCTATGGATCTCTGCTTCTGCCTCCATCAGTTGCTGGATAAAAGTTCTAAAATGACAATAATGGTGGTCACTCATTTGATATAGGGGAAGTCCTGTTTAAGCACCCTCTCCACTATTGCTTGGAGTCCTAGCCAGGGACATATTGTGGGTTCTTGGATGTTTCCCTAGCACCAGGTTTCTCTCTAACCCCACAGTGGCTCCCTCTATCAAGATATCCATTACTTTGTTCTCCCTCTCTGTTGCTCCTCCCACTCAACCGTTTCCTTCTCTCATGGTTTGTTCCCTCCTCCTCTTGCTCTCTCCCTGTTATGATCCCAGTTTGCTCAGGAGATCTTCTCTATTTCCTTTTCCCAGGAGATCCCTTGATGTCTCTCTTAAGTTTCTCTTGTTACCTAGCTACTCAGGGTTTGTGTAATGTAGTCTGGTTTTCCTTTGCTTTATGTCTAAAATCCTCTTATGAGTACATACCATGTCTATTTTTCTGAGTCTGTGTAACCTCACTCAGGATGATCCTCTCCAGATCTATCCATTTTCCTGCTAATTACAGGATGTCTTCTTTTTTTCTGCCAAGTAGTACTCCATTGTGTAAATGTACTACAATTTTTTAATCCATTCTTCAGTTTAGTAGCATCTAGGTTGCTTCTAGGTTCTGGTTATTATGAATAATGCTGCTATGAACAACATAGTTGAGCAAATATCCTTGTGGTAAGAATGTTCATCATTTGAGTATATGCCCAATATTGGTATTGTTGGATCACTGAGTAGATTGATTCCCAGTTTTCTGAGGAACCACCATACTGATTTCCAAAGTGGCTGTACAAGTTTACATTTCCACCAGCAATAGAGGAGTGTTCCCCTTGCTCCACATCCCCTCCAGCATAGGCTGTCATCTGTGTTTTTGACCTTAGCCATTCTGGCATGTTTTTATGCAGTATTTTCTTTCGCTCCCTTCACTGTATCATTTCAAATGATTTCTTTGTGTTTATAAAGTTATACCAAACTCAGCTTATACGTTGAAGCCCAATAGTAAATTTGTCAATTTAATTATTGCATTCTTCACTCCCATTTTTCTTTGGTTCCCTTTTTTGTATTTTCATTTCTTTGTACATATTCTCACTTGGTTCACACATACATTTTTTAAGGTGTTAAGCTTATTTATGACTATTTAAATTATTTGTCAGATACTTTGTATGCCATCTTGCCCTTAGGATTAGTTTCCATAGGTATACTTTGTTCATGTGCCATGGAGTCTGTGTACCTCATAACTTTCACTCCATGAATTTAAAAATTTAGAAACTTTCCCCCCAAACCAAGAACTGGCATTGTACAGGGAAGGATCTTCACCAAATAGCCTGCAGCACAGAGATTCTCCTTAAATATTTTTCTGTACATGTGTCTTCATTGTTTGGATATTCTTAAGCAATAGAAATGTCTTGGCAGTTGCTCTATGAATCACTTATACTCTCTTTGTGCCTTTGAGATGTGTCCATAACACTACAGATTCTCTCAAGTTGTCACAAACTGTCCAGCTCTTTTATTACCAGCAGCCCCTACAGTGTGTTTGTTCCTATCATTACTACAAATCAGGCACAGGAGGAGCCAGTCAGAATCATACACTCCCCAACCTGACTATTATACAAACTGAAGTTCTTTTCCTCCCCACAGAAAAGTTAGATTTAAGTGTTTTGTCCTATTATTCTGTTATAAGCCAGAGGAAGGTCTATGTTGGGTATGTATAAAATGTTCTGAAGCGTCACTTATGTTATCAGTGGACCTCATCTTGCTGCTGCTTGTTGTCAGTAGTGAGATACAAACAAGACAGAAACCAAAATATCTGATAAGTAGAACAAAGTTTCAGTCTTCTCTTTCTTTCCCTCAGAGAAACCAGGAGTTGGAAACTTTTCCCAATCACTCCATTCACTTGAGTGATGCTTGGGGACAGACTGTGATGAATGAAAGCAACAAGCTTTCCTAGTGTTTTGATGCAGCGAGTATTGAATCAAATGCAGCAGACTGATTTCTGGATTTCTAACAAAGGGGACTGATTCATAGATTGTTGAGTCCTTGCCTGCATAGGGAAAAGAGTGTTTGGGACTTGGTATACTACCCTCTTCATAATGTCACTTACCTTAATTTATATGTGAGAATAAATAATGAAGATAAATTGAAAGTATTTAAGTAGCATTGGCGTCATTTGTTGTTGCTGTTAAAAATGAAAGATTAGGGTTTTTTTTTTCATTTTTTCATACCAACCACTGTTCCCCATCCCTCCCCTTCTCCTACCAGCCCCCACCTCCCCTCTCCCCATCCAATTCTTTATTCATTCCTCATGGGAGGTAAGGCCTCCCTTGGGTAATCAACAAGCTGGCATACCAAGTTGGACCAGGACCAATATCCTCCCCACTGCATCAAGGCTGAGTAAGGCATTCTTCCATAGGGAATGGGCTCTAAAAAAGCCAGTTCATGTAAGTCTTGGCCCCATTGCCAGGGGACCTACAAACAGATCAAGACACACATGTGTCACCCACATTCAGTGGGCCTGGTGTGGCCCTATGCAAGTTCTCCAACTGTAAATCCAGAGTTCATGAGTTTCCATTAGCTTGGGTCAGTTGTCTCAGTGAATTTTATTATCATGATCTTGAACCCTTTTGTTCCTATGATCCCTCAATCCTCTTTTCAGCTGAACTCCAGGACCTCAGCCAAGTGCTTGAGGCATCTGCTTCTATCAATCACTAGATGTAGATCCTATGAGGACAATTAGGGTAGTAATCAACCTGAGTACAGGGGAAGGCTAGTTCAAGCACCCTCTTCACCATTGTAGGGGACATGCTTGAGGTTCCTGGGGATTTCCCTAGCACCAGATTTCGCCCTATAAAGGCTCACTCTGCCAAGATATCTTTTTCCTTGCTCTTTCTCTTTATCCCTCCCCCAATTTGGCCATCTTGAACCCTCATGTTCTTACCCTCATCCTTCCACTCTACTCCCCCTTCCCAATTTACCCAAGAGATTTTAACCCTTTCTCATTCCTGCGGCAATCCATGTGTGCCCCTCCTAGGGTCCTCCTCTTACCTAGCTTCTCTGGGACTGTAGATTGTTGCCTGATTATTGTTTGCTTTCCATCTAATATCCACTTATGAGTGAATACATGCTATGTTTGTCTTTTGGGGTCTGGGTTACCTCACTCAAAATGATTTCTTTCTAGTTTCATCCATTTGCTGACAAATTTCACTATGTCATTGTTTTTTTGTTGTTGTTGTTTTGCTTTGTTTTATTCTGCTATATAATCCTCCATTGTATAAATGCACATTTTTTTATCTGTTCTTTGGTTGAGGAGCATGTAGGTTCTGGCTATTATAAACAATGCTGCTATGAATATTGTTGAGCAAATGTCCTGTTGGTATGGTTGCAAATCTTTTCAATATATTCCCAAGAGTGGTATTACTGGGTCTTGGGTAGATTGATAACCAATTTTCTGAGATACTATCATACTGATTTCTAGAGTAGCTGTACAGGATTGAACTCCCACCAGCAGTGAAGGAAAATTAATAAATATATAATTTAATTTTTATATCTCCTGGAATAAAGTGATTTTTGTATGAGTTAAAAAGGAGCAAAAGAAGCAGGCAGGGTTATTATGGAGAAAGGAGAATTGAGATTTTTACAATAAGGTTAAGAAATTCAAGGTAATAGAAGCTGAAACTTGATGTCTAAAAGTGTTGTAATTGATAGCAAAACCAGTGGCCTCCTCAGTACCTATGAACACAAGATGTCATTGCTTATTCATTTTGCTGAGTCACCAGAAATATCTAAGTACATTTTTACCTTATTTTTCTATCAAATGATAGTGATTGTTCCTTTTGCTATCTTAAAGATTCTCTCGTCATAAGTCAGTAATATCTAAAACTCGGTGACAGTCCAAGTTCCAAATGCTGCTCCAGTTAGTGTTACCTTGTCTTAAAAATTGGCATAAGTCAGAAAATGACATTTGCATCTAGTATTAGTTTTTTAAAAAATTCCAATTCATACAACCATTCAGAATTGCTGGAGACTCTTCCAGTGAGAGCATTCAAACCTGTTCATTTCAGAATAAAATTTTTGAATCTCTCTTTCGGGTCTACCCCAGTACGCTGGCAACAATGTCAGATTTCATACCAAAGTTTTGAGTTTTGCTTCTGAGTAGCATTTAACTGTCAGGAGGCTTTCTCTTCAAGAACAAACTAAAATATGTTTATTAATTCAAAAAGAAAATGCATTCATACAAAAAAAATCACCCATGCAAGTAGATAAAGGAATTGCAGGGTAGCCAATGGTTTTGAATATTTATTTTTCTTGGTTTTAGTTAACATTTTCACAGGAAAATACATATAATTTTAATTTTAAAAATTCTCAGTTGTGTGGAGATAAAACTGTAGTAACTTTTACAATGACTGCCTCTTTCCTCATAAATACAGTAAGATACTGGCCATTAATTGGTACTGGTAATAAAGCAAAATAAGAAGTAATAAAAACTAACAAAAAGACATATTTTAAATACACTCTATCTTTGGACTCTTAAAAAGTAAGCTAAAATATCTAGTTAGATAGCATTATAGAAAAGCCCTATTCAGAGGGAAAGCTGAACACAAAGTAAATATATGTGTAGCAATCTTATTTGCATTATCACCCTTGATATGTCATGCTTATGATTTTTAGCTTCTTTATCGTTATTGTTAACTTTTCAGCATTTTAAATTTATTTTACTGTTTTTTGATAAACACAAAATAAATAAAGGGAAAAAAACTAAAGACAGAGTTTACTTTCTCCTTCCTTGGTGAAAAAAAAAAAAGAAATTCCACTCAAAATATTACTTTCAAGAGTCAAAATTCTGGAAGAGACTATATAAATCACTTAGCATAATGTCTGTTTTGTTGACAAGGGAAGAGATACACAGATTATTCCATGGTCAGGATCATATGAAAGCTTCCCTGTGCATACATACAAACATTTCTTCTCTTGACATAGAAAGAAATAGTACATTTGGGAAAAGTTATGGTTTTGTCAAACCATGGCCTGTGAAACTCATGTTGGATGTCAAAAAAGTTGAAGGTGCACAGTGTCTGCTTTTAGAAGCTGACTATCTTTCTATTCAGCTTTCTTTTTAACCTTACTCCTAAATTTCACTCTACCTCATGTTTTCTTCCAAAGAACATGATGGGCAGAACACCTTCACAACCCTCGTAACCTACTTCTGCCTTCCAGGAATGGATTTGTTTTAGTGAATATCTGTATTAAAAGACTATACACCTGCTGTCAAGTTCAGAAACATAAACTAGCCAATGAAATGGTTTAATTTATTACCTTGCATAGGGAAAATTATTTCTAAATCAGCATGGGAGCCTAGAATAAACCAAGTCTTCAGAACAAATAAGAATGAATTTTGATAAAAGTGAATATTGATAGAAGTGAAATAAGGGTGTGGTTTCTGGCAAGGGAAGAATGTTTTATTTTTTAAATATTCTAATATTTTTGTGATTATAACATAATTACACCCTTTCCTCCCTCGAAATTCTTCCAAGATTCTCTCCTTGTTATCTTTTAAATTTATTGCCTCTTTTTTTATTGTTACTTGCATACAGATATATACATGCATGTGTGTGTTGTGTTCTTAAATTCCTAACTACACCCTACTCACTCTGCATATGTTTTCAAGGCTATTTGATATTGCATAGCCAGTTGGTGTGGTCTCCCAGAGGAAGAATGCTTTAAAAGTATTCTCAGAACCATTGCTTGTGGCCAACTCGTTTTCCTTACACTCTGCAAGACAGTAATGATATGTGCATCATTATCACCAATTCCAATTGAAATTCAGGCTGTCAAACACTTTTCAAAAGCTCTTGCATTAAATAATGCTCGCTTACTAAAATGAGGCTGAGAATGAGACTTGTTCTTGAAGTTCTTACAAGTTTGGGATGACAAGCAAGTGTTCTTTCTGGCCAATAGAAATCAACCACAGAATGTCAGCTGCATCAGGTTTTGTTCTGATTTTTTATTCTCTCGTTGCCTTTCTCCACAGCTTCTTTTCTCCAGGATAAATACTCTTAACTGCACCAGTGAGAGCTGAAATGTGGCTTTTTCTATCTCTGTAATGTCAGCAACTGAAAGACGGGTGCCTTTCTCCAAAATAAACATAACTCCAAATGTTATTCAAATAACATGTTTGGAGTTTGCTGATCTTGTTAAGGCTCCTCTCCTCTGAAAGATGCTCTACCTGCATGTATTACAAGTAGATAGACATTTTATGACAGGAAGAACTGAGTCTGGCAAAAAAAAAAAAAATCTGACTGACTAATCAATATTTAGGTTCACTCATGTGACTTTCAAACGAAGGACTGACAATGGGTCCTCTGAATGGTTTGTCTCTGAACCTGGGAGATGACAGTGTTCACTCTATAACCAAAGGCAGATGATAGGAGCCTCTGACACCTGCCCATCTTGCTAAGACTTCAGTTAGAAAAAGGAAGATAATTCTGATCTTTTTATATCCTTCTCCAGAGAGTCAAGACTGCAATAAGTAGTTAGATTGTACATCCTGCTGCTATCAGAACTTCAATAAATTTACTGCATTTTGTTTGTGGTTTTAAGTTTAATTTTTATTTTATTCACTCTACCAATTTCTTCTTTACCCTAATTTTGGACACTTTTTTATGGAAAAGAAAAACTTCATACAATATATTCTGATCATGTTCTTTCTCCTTCCCAGGGGCCACCCCACTTCCTTCTCACCTTCTTTTTAACCTTTGAAAAACAAACACAAACATTAACAAAAAGAAACACACACTAGAAAAATAAAATAAAATAAACCACAGAAATAGAACCCAAAATATAGAAGCAAAAGACCAATAAGAGGAAAAGTGCCCAAACAAAAAAAAATTTACAAAAATACCATGAGTTCATTTTGTGGTGGCCATCTACTTCTGGGCATAAAACCTTCCTGAAGTATAGTTGATACCCAGTGAGACTCCATTGGAGAAAAGTGCTTGTTTTATTTGCAAACAGGCATCAATTTCAGACAGCTTTTAGGTTTGGAGTGGGAGGCTCCCATCATTCCCCCTTTTCAGCACTGAAACCCCATGAAACATGCATCTGTGAAGCCCTGAACATGCAGCCATAGTTTCTGGTTCTATATAATATTCAATTGAAACATTTAAGTATATACATGAAGCTTAACTTTTGAGAGTCCTCTTCCAGCCTTTATTTATTTATTTTTTTATTTAAAAGATTTTTTTTTCATTTTACATACTAACTGGAGTTTCCCCTCCCTCTCTTCCTCCCACTCACCCCTCAGCTTCCTCCCTCCCCATCCCCTCATCCACTCCTAGGAGAGAGTAAGACTTCCCATGTTTTATCACGTTGAGGCAGGACCAAGACACACACACACACACACACACACACACACACACACACACACACACACACACACACACAGTAGTAAGAGTGAGCAAGGTATCTCCCTATAGGGAATGGGCTCCAGTTCATGCCCTAGGGATAAATCCTGGTCCCAAGGCCAGAAGCCTCACAAACTGCCCAAGTCACATAAATGTCATCCACAATCATAGGGCCTCGTTCAGTCCCATGCAGGTTCCCCAGCTGACATTTCAGAGTCAGTGAGCTCCCAGTAGCTCAGGTCAGCTGTTGTTGTGGGTTTCCTCATCATGCCCTTGACCACTTTGCTCATATAATCCCTCCTCTCTCTCTTCGCCTGTACTGGGAGCTTGGCCCAGTGCTTATGGATCTCTGCATCTGCTTCCATCAGTTGCTGGATGAAGATTTTACGAATTACAATTAGGGTGGTCATTAATTTGATTAGAGGGAAAGGCCAGTTCTTAACTACCAGCTTTTCTTTTGTGCATTTGCTCTGTCTTCCATCATTACACAGACATTTCACTGTGTAGTGATCAAACTCATCAAATACTACCTATTGAGGAATGCTCATTTAGATTCTTGCTCAAAAAAATACATTACTCCTCATGGTGCTCATAAATACACCTCAATATTGTTCTTAAGTACAGTATAGTTTCTTACATTTAGACCTTCAATTCACTTCCAGCTAACTTTTTGGAGTGGCATAACTTGAAAAAATAATTCTTTTTTCTTCTCTAACACACTGACTGCTTGTTCCCAACTCCCTGAGAGAACAATACTATTGACCTGTGTCATGCTGTCATAGCGTCTCATTCTGTGTTTACTTTCAGGCTTTCAGCTCTGTGCCAAAGATCTGCTTGGTTACTCTTGTAATCCCTAGCACCACATACACTGTGGCTTTGTAATATATTTGGGTTTTATTATTAATTTATAGCTAACACACAAAATACTAAATTTCCTCATAGTATTTTATTTGTAGCATTGTGTTTATTCTAACTCACGCCCATGACGTCTTCCTCCACCTGTGTCTGATTCTTTCTTTAATCAAATAGTATTCCCTTCAGCTCTCCTGTCACATGTCTTCCAACACCTTCTCTTAGCAACCCCTTCCATTCCCTTTAAATAACTTCCTCTCTGCTCTTAACTCATGCCCTCTCTTTAAATATAGATTCTGCATGTGATAGAAAACATATTGCTTTTCTCAGTCTGGCGTCATTAGCTAATTTTTTTCCACAAGTGTCAAAATTTAATTCTTTATGTCTGAATAATAATTCCTTATGTTTATATACATTTTCTTTATTATACATCTGTTGATACCTAGGCCACTTCCATAACTTGACTATTTTTGCAGTGTCACAATATGCACAGATGTAATGATGTCTCAGTAGAATGCTGAATTAGGTTCTTACAGTATGTGCTTGGGAGTTGTAGAATTGTATCACATGTTTGTTAGAGTTTTAGTTTATGGGAAACTTTGTGTTAATATTCATGTAGCTTTACTCATGTATATCCTTACCAGAAATGTGTGAATGGTCCTTTAACAACACAGCTTCACAGCACTTGTTATTATTTGTATTTTATGATGATTTGTGTGAAAGGATGATATAAAATCTTCTTATAATTTGCATTTTACTGATGGCTAAGAATTATGGGGATTTTGATGTACATGTTAGCTATCTGTGATACATTTTTTAAGTGCTGATTATTTTATTAGGTTATTTATTGATTGGATTATTTAAAGCCCTGATTGCCTTCAAGTTCTTTCTATATCCTGTGTATTAAGCTTCTACCAGGAATACAACTAATAAAGATGTTTCTCTTGTGCTATAGTCATTTTCTTTATAATTTTCTTTGCTATACAGAAGCTTTCTAATTTTGTAAAATGCCATAGATATTTGGATTGTTTCCTGAAATATTAGAGTCATTTTTAGAAAGGTCATATGAAAGGTTTTTAAATCAAGAGAATATAGACAATTCAGTCTTCTAAGAAGCAACAAGACTAAAGCAGTATTGAGTTCTCCCAATTAAAATTTAAAAAAAATAGAAAGAAATGGAAGCCCAGGACCAGATGGACTCATCACTAAATTCTACCACATAGTTAAAGATGAATTAAGAACAATCTCATTCAAATTATTGCATAAAATGGGAAGATGTAGAACCTTATCAAAGTCATTTGCAAAGCCAGCATTAAGCTAATTCCAAACCCAAGTAATGATAAAACACAAAAAGAAAATTAAAACTAATATTTATTTTAAGATAGATAGAAATATTCTCAATAAAATAACTGCAAATGCAATCATTGAAAAATATCATATACTGTGACAAAATTGACTTCATTTCAGAGATGCAAGAATAGTTTAATTTATGCAAATCAATAAATGTAATACACTTATAATATGCACAGAAATCATATAATCAGGCCAAAGATGTACAAGAGTGTTTGATGAAGGTCAACAGCTTTTCCTATTAAAATATCTTTTAAAAAATAAGAATAGAAGGACTATAACTCAGTATGATACAGGTATATGCAAAGAGAGTTTGACCATGCTTTAATAAGTATATGGGCAGCATAAATTGGACTTGGTGTATTTTTTTTCTTTCTTTTGGCAAGAGTGGGGGTGGACCTGGAAGGAATGGGAGGCAAGTATGATCAGAGTGCATTGAATAAAAATTTCCAAATAATCAATAAAAATATTATGTTAGGGGAAATTCTACAGCTGAATTATATTAAATGTGAGATGATAAGTGAAAAGCATTTTCGCTAATGACATGCATTTCTCTACCTTTATTCTATAGAGTGCTTAAAGTCTTTCCAGAGCAGTAAGCAAAGACAGAACAATCAGAAAAGAGAAAGTAAAATGCCCCTCTTTGCAGAACCATAAAGGGTTCTCCAGAAAACTCTTAGATTTGAAATATAAAAAGTCCCCATTTCTGTATTTATTTCATATATATGCATATATGTATATATGCTGATAGTGAAAACATGCTAACACCTTAAAACCATTGGAGTATACTTTTTTCATACATAAGAAATAAAAACCACTTGTAAAATGGGTAGTTTCAGACACAAAACACAAAAAGATAGAAAAGTACATGGAAATTTGTTAAGTGACTTTTTTCCATTTTGTAATGCCATGTTTCTTATTTTAAATTCTTTAGTATTTGGGTGAAGGACATTTCCTAATTTGCTTTTATTTATGGTTATCCTTACAGCTTACCTTGTGTCCATAACTACACTATATTCTCAATATAGTAAAATTAGCTGCTCTCTGAATAACAAAGTTAGGATAGTTCCCATGCCCCCAGATACGTTTAAATTTCTATATCTCATAATTTGGGATCTGTTTTTTTCTATTTTCAACATTCTTTCAATTCAATGTTACTTTTATCAGTTTAAATATTTGCGAAATTTTTTAGTGTCCAATTCTATCTCCTTATAATCACCTCACCTCTTAACAATAATTTGCTAGATATGGATTGTGGGTGGGTGGTAATTTTTCTTAAGCATTTTTAGTTTTTTTACGCTGCCTTCTAACATGAGGAAAAGTTGGCTATACATCTTGTTTTTATTGCTTGAAAACAATATGCCTATTTTTTCAGAATCTTGCAATTTTTGTCATTCTTTTTTAAATTCTAAAATATTTTATTATACATAGATTTTAAAATAATGGTTGCTCTTTGAAACTCACAAATTGTTGTGGCTATTAATCTTCAGCTAGTGGTTACCTTGTACCTATAAAATTAATAATTGCAGATTCATTTTATCTACTGTTCTCTTAAATTAAACATGAACATTTTTTGATTCTATGAGAGTAGTCTAAAGTTTCATTAACTTAACTGCTGTCAGGTATGTGGTCCAAATCCAGTCACCATTTTACATGTAGCTAACTTATACATCAATTTTGAGAGTGTCTGACTGGCCCAACCCATCTACACAATACTACTGCTTCATAGGTTACTTTTGGGTTGTGGTCGAGATGTCACTTACATATATATTTATTTATCTATCTGTTTATTTATCTATTTCATGCCTACTCTCATCTGTTCATT
This sequence comes from Sigmodon hispidus, assembly GCA_004025045.1. Classification (NCBI taxonomy): domain Eukaryota; kingdom Metazoa; phylum Chordata; class Mammalia; order Rodentia; family Cricetidae; genus Sigmodon; species Sigmodon hispidus. The sequence continues at coordinate 21,412 of PVIH01014065.1, read as the reverse complement.
TTATCTGGTTTTTAGAACCAAATTTCCTCCAGTAAAGTCTTTAAAAAAAAAACAAAACAAAACAAAACACCCTACTTCTGCCTAGTAGAGAGCATATTTGATTTTCATCTTTCCACAGATGAAAATTTTTTCTCTATTATGAAAATTTTTATACTATCTTAGTAGCTGTTCTTTGCTTTGGTTTTAAAATCTTAGTTTGTAGGCTGGTGGCATGGCTTTGCACTTGCTGTTAAGTCTGAAAACCTGAGTCTAATCCCAGAATCACATAATGGGAGGAGAGAACCATTCCCCCTAAATGCTCTCTGATCACCACACACATACCATGGCATGTGTAGTCCTCCACCAAAAATTCCTAAAATGTGAAAAAAAAATTTCTAACTTGTTCCTTGCACTTGAAATTTTCTCTCTAGCTCCAAATTAGATTTTTACTGTTGTTACATTTTACCAAGTTCATGTGCTCCATTTGTTTTGTTCACCTTCTTTACCAAAAAACTCTTGTAAGTTATGATAATTTTTATGAAATTGTTTTCAAAGATGAATCACATTTTTATCATTTCTTAAATGGTGCAAGGTGGATATAATGTAATCTTCTTTAACAAATGATTTTTAAGTGCATGGCTATCCTTTCAGCATTCAACAAGGCAGAAGGATGTTGAATTTGAGGACAGCTTGGTATACATATTGAGATCCTGTGTCAAAAGATGAATAAATAAAGCCCCATATATATTGTCTTTTAGCCAGATATAAAAGGAATGCTATTTGTAGAGACTATTTGACCCAGTTTTCCCATTTGTCTCTTTGAATTTGAATAGATAACAGTAAGGCTTTAAGTGTTCCCATTGTAAGGGAATGTTAAAACTCTGGGGAGGGAAGCTCAGCTCTGAAGGAAAAAGTATCCTGATTGTTCTGAGAAGTGAGTCTATACCTGGAGAGCTGTTAGGACAACCCTGTCAGCTGGAGCTGCAATGGGACAGCTCAGCTCTGGAGGGAAAGGTAACCTGATTGTTGAGAAAATCAGGATATTCCTAAAGCTGAGGTTCGCTGGGGGCTGGTCTCCCTGCAGGATATAGCAATGCTCCTCCTCTCCTAGAGAGCTGCTACAGCTGACTTTTGCTCTGCCCGCCCCCCCTAAGGAAGCTTCCCAGCAGAGCTCTGTTTCTTCTTCTCTCCCACCCAAGATGTTACTTCTTTAGCTTCACTCTGCTAAATGGGAAATCTTTGCAGAAATGTTAGCAATGTCCTTAGGCTCCATCAAAAAGTTGTTTTTCCGCTTGATCTTGCTCAATCTCACTAAAAAAAAAAAAAAAAAAAAAAAAAAAAAAAAAAAAAAAAATTGTCTCTGCAAGGTTTTTCTGCTCAGTCCACTAAGGGACATCTCAGCACATTCTTTTCTGCTCTGGCAAATAAAGATCTCTTTTGAGAAATAGATTTATTTAGGAAGGAGTAGTCTTGAAGATTGGCTGCCTCTATCAGGGTAGGAAAGAACAGCCAACAACTGAACAGGCAGAAGGCTTTATTGGGGGGGGAGGGTGCTCTTGGGGGCAGAGTTTCTCCAGGAATACTCAGGGATTGGTTAGTTTCATTGGTCAGAGGGAGTTTCATTGGTCAGAGGCAGAGATAGCTGATTTTAGGACAAACTGTGTTTCCTTCACTAGCCTTTTTTAGCTTTGGGGCTCTAATTCTAAGGCCAGAGCATTTTTCTTTGACTGACTCTGATTCTAGTGTTAGAGTCGGCGCCCCAAAACAGAGAGCTTCACTCCGATATCGGGTCACACAGAAGCTTTATTAAGCACTAGCTCGCGGGTCACCAGCAGGAGATGAGGCTAGTGACCTCGAGTCTAAGGCCTTTTCTAGGGCAGTTCTACCAGGGCGGGGGAGCGGGGGTCTTCCAGGGTGAAGTCATCTGGTCGGGCCAGATGTCTTTGCGGTATTTCTCGGAATGCGGGTGGTAAACGAATTCCGAGTTACCTTAGGCATCAGGTATTTTAAGCACGTAAGCATGGCAGGCTAACTTCCTGCTATAGGGCGTGGGAGCAGGGTGCAACATTTTTCTACAATTAGCAGAGCTGGTGGGGAGGGGAAGTCGCCTTTGTTTCTCTTACAATGGCCTTTTACTAGGACCAAGTGTATTCCTTTGGTACTAGTTTCAGAGTCAGGGTTTTTTTTTTTTTTTTTCTTGATTCTTGGTGAAAAGAGAAAGTGTTCCTTTGGTCCAAGATCTAGGCTCTGTTTCTTTCACTGGCTCTGGTCTTCTCTATACCCATCTCTGTAAAATGAATACTAGCGTATCTCTTCAAATTAATTTAAGACTATAAAAACTATTTTTGTGTTAGTTTATATTGTTATTTTTTATATGCAACATCCCAAAATATTACTTGGTACTTTTAAAATTGTAATCCATGTCTATTAAGTGTGTAACATACTACATAGTAAATTCTATCAGATGTATAGCAAACCATTTTAAAATGTGACAGTAATTTCACAGCCTACTGAAAATGTTAGAATATTCCTTTTATGTTTCATGGCTGATAGTCAAGGAATTTTTATATTCTTGCATATACTGCTTGTATTCTTGTCTTTTCTTTTGTTGCATGTTAATAATTTATTGTTTTCTGACATTGCTGTTTATAGTTGACTCGTGTGAAAAATGTCCCTTTTTTATTCTTGTCTGATTTCTACATGTTTTGAAATTTTTTTTAATAAGTAAAAAAAAAAACTGAGCTCATTAGAATTATAAAATAATACCAATAGTTTATTTTTTAGTCAAAATCCAAGGGCCAAAGCCAGGAATAATAAACATGGGACTGGTAATACATTTAAAATATTCAGAGTGTTCTTTCTTCCTGATGGCTTATGGCAATGTTCTAATTCATGGCTTTGGTGACGAAAATTCAGGGGAGGGTTGAGTGTTAATCTCTATACATAGATAAAACCCTATCATACATTTGTCTTTTGCTAACTCTAAGAACCTCCATTTTGCATTCATCAGCTACTTGGTAGTTGAAGCTATGCTAGGATCCAATCCTAATACACAAAACTGTAATTTTTCTAATACATATATTAACTCTACCATTCATGCCCTGTTTTAAAACACTGAAACAATTATTTTCCAAAACTTGGTTTATATATTTATTTCTAAGGCTAACTGCAAAACAGAATTTGTTTTAACATCTTGTGTGTATCCTAAGAATAGTGTCATCTTTGAGATAGATCATACCATCTGTCTTTTTATTTGAAGTAAATGTTATGATTTTTATAAATACAGCTCACAGTATATAGACTGTATGTTGTTTAAATTTCTGAAATTTATTTAATAATATAATGGTTTGATGTACTATGTTGTATTTTAATTGCAGTTTTTTGGCTAAAGATCTTTTTATTGTGCTTGCTATAAAATTATCAGATATTCAAATAGAAAAATTCTTAAACATTGTACCATTCTGATTTCTTTGATGACTTATTAAAAGTATATATAGTTGGGCTTTTTCTCTGATGCAATAAACAGGAATAAAGAATAGATAAAGAGATATGTGGGATTAGAAAAAAAATCTATATTTGGATACCACATAGAACCACAGTGGTTTCCTTTCTATGTCAGAAAAGTATGTTCTTGTTTCCAGTAATTCTATCATTCTCAGTACCTTACATTTAAACAGATGGGAAAACAGAAATAGAAATAAATTCTTGAGAGGTCATTTATATTCAGAATTGGTATTTTGACCCCAATGAAGCAAACAGACCTACAGGAAGAGCCACAGTGGAAAAGAAGTAGAGAAAGAGAAAAATAGCAGAAGAAATAGAAGGAAGGTGTGGTGTTATGTGTGTGTGTGTGTGTGTGTGTGTGTGTGTGTGTGTGTGTGTAAAAAGACCACAAAATGGAACATGGTGCACTTACTTTTATATATACATGTTAATCCAAGACCTTCATTTGGGTATAAAATGATTGGTGATATACTCACAGGAAAGGGTGAATAGATTTCACAGACAAACTATCATGAAATACCTTATCATTAAATGGAAGCTAGAGGTGATAATCACAGTGTGAGTAGCATCCAGAGCAGCAAGAGGAACTTCAGATCATAAGCCACAAAGCATCAAATTATTCTTGGAGATATGATGCTTCCACTATATTCTTGAAAGTGGTCACAGTGTTGATATATTCAATCCTTTCTGATATATAAATAAGGTCACAGTATTTACTGGGAACATAAGTATGAAAAATCTTCCATTACTTGAAACTTTGATATTTGAATAATGTGACATAAAGCTTTAAGATGAGTCCAATGCCAACTGCAGGAACCCCTAGCCAATGCCAACTGCAGGAACTCAAAACCAAAATCTGTACAGGAACTCGCAACCAAAGCCTATTCAGGAACACACAGCCAATTCTCACACAGGAACTCCCAGCCAGTGCCTATACCAGAACTCAAAGCCAATACCTATATAAGAACTCACAGCCAATTCTCACACTCAAAGCCTATACAGAAACTTACAGCCAATGTCAATACAAGAACTTACTGCCAATATTTCAACAGGAACTCATAGTCAATGCCTATAGTGAAACCCGAAACCAAAGCCAACACAGTAATTCACAGCCAAAATAAATACAGGAACTCATAGCCAATACCAATAAAGAAACTCATGGCCAATCCCTAAACAAGAACTCATAGCCAGTGTCTGTACAGCAAGTCACAACCAATGCCTACTGGTACTCACAGCCATTACCTAAACAGGAACTCACAGATGATGCCTATATAGGTACTCATACTCAATGCCTGTACAGAAACTTATAGCCAAAGTCAATATAGGAATTCACAGCTAATATCAGTAGTAGAACTCACAACAATCACCATACAGGAATCCATACACAATACCTACACAGGAACTCATAGCCAATATCTATATAACAATTCACAACCAATGCCTATAGAAAAATTCAAAACCAAGTTCTGTATAGGAGCTAATAGCCAATGCCTATACACTAACACAGAGCCAATACCAGCATAGAAATGCAAATCTAAGATATATAGGAACTTAAAGCCAATGCCTATATAGAAACTCCTAGCAATGCCTGTGCAGGAAATCACAGCAATGCCTATACAGGAACTTGCAGAATTTCCTATATGGAAACCCACAGTTAATGCCTATAGAGAAATTCATAGCAATGCCTATACAGAAACTCATAACTATGTCTATACAGGAACTCACAGCCAATGGCTATACAAGAGTTCACAGCTGTAGCACATCTCAGTGTCACCTTGGTATTATGCCTGGAAAGAACTGTGTAAGCAAAACAACATTCAAGTTACTTCAATTCAGAAATATAATGCTCATTCTTATAAGATGTGAACAAAAATTTACCAGACTTCAATGCTTTTCCTGTTGATATATTTCAAAGAGGGTACAAATCAATGATCTCTAATACTAAGGTTGTTATGTTCTTATATAAAAATCAGTGCCAAATCTCATAAAGGAATTAAGACTATAAAATATTTTTCTTTGAAAATGTTTCTATCAGGTTAGTGCGCCTCCCTCTACTGTAAACACAGAGAATCGAGCTAGAATGGATTACCTCTGCTTCAGTGGAGTCCTGATATCAATAGGAAACCGCATCAGCCGAGGAAGTGGCTTCTGGAGAGCTATCTTTTATGTTTGCCTCCCTGGAAGTGGTGATAAGTTTTGACTGGGCAGCCAGCCTATGCCATGATGAGCTTTCTCAAACCAATATACACTGTTCTTAAACCAAGTCTAGGCATGCTTTCTCACTCATCCTCTTTCTCAAACACAAACGGAGATAAGTACTTGACAAATGAAATATAATCTATACCTTCACCTAAACAAGAAGAGCCAGCCGTCCATGGAAACTGATCACTCAGTCCTGTAGTTACCTGCCTTAGTAGGACAGGGGTCATCCATTCCTCCTCCATTTAATGTAGCCAAAGAGAACTGAAGTCTGTGTCTCAGGGCTACCAGCTAAGTCTAAGTAATCCATTGGAGATGTTTAATGAGACTTTGCACCCTTATGTTTTTTTATAAAAAAAAATATTATCTTAATAATGATGGGACTGTGAGGTTTGTTTTGTTGTTACTGTTACCTTTGTTGTTGTTTGTGAGATTTTCATTCTTTCCCTCTTTCCACACTGGAGCAAATAGGGAAGTTGCTCCTTTTGCCCAGAGTTTACTGAAGAAGAGAGTTTGGCAATGCATCTACCAAGCACAAAGCTGATAAGAAGCTAGGAAGGAAAGGAATATATTCTGAGAGGGCTAAACAGCAGCATCATGCTTTCTAACCAGCCTCTGGGCCAGCTGCTTGACCAGTATGCAAGCACTAAATTATCTGTCAGCCCCACAGATCCAACTGGGATCTGAATTCTTCAGAAAGCCAAATGGCAAAGCTAACTCCCAACCCATATTGTCCTCCAATCACCATATCTTTCTGTGGCTCAGCTCTGTTAGAAGCGTGAGCTTCATTTTGTTTTTCATAAATTTATATATTTATTTATTTTACATCCTAACCACAATTTCCTCTCTCTCCTCTCCTCCCACCTCCCTAACTCTCTTCATTTTCCACCTCCAATCTACTCCTCTATTTCTGTTTGGGAAAAAGCAAGTCTCCTATGAGTATCAACAAAACATGACATATCAAGTTGCAGTAAGACCATGCATCTCCTGATATATTAAGGTGGACAAGGCAACCCAGTATGTGGAGTAGGGTTCTTCACCCCCCCCAAAAAAAGCAATAAAAGAGTTAGAGATAGCCCTTGTTCCCCACTGTCAGGAGCCCCAAAAGAGACCAAATCACACAAATATGCATATGCCTTGGTCAGTCTCATGCAGGTTTGCTGATTATCGGTTCAGTTTCTGTGAAACCCTATGTGCACAGGTTAGTTGATTCTGTCGGCTTTCTTGTGATGTCCTTGACTCCTCAGGCTCCTACAATCCTTTCTCCTCCTCTTATTCAGTATTCCCAACCTCCCATAGTATTTGGCTGTGGATCAGCATCTGTTTACATCAGTTACTGGTTGAAGTCTCTCTCTGATAACAACTGGGCTACACACCAATCTGGTTATAGGAGATGTCCAGTTCAGACATTGTATCCACTCTTGCTAGCTGGGATCATCCTTGTGGATTTGGGGGAGATTTCCTGCTACGTTTTTACTTGGCCCCAAAATGTCCCTCCTGTAGCTGGAAGTTTCTGGTGGTAACTTTCAAATTCCCAGCAGCCACTTCCCAAATAATTGACTTAATATTATAGTAAATTCTGGGCCAGCAGCTCAAGCTTATTATTAATTAGCTCTTATGCTAAATTAACCCATAACTTTTACATATATTTAGCCACATGGCTTGGAAACTTTTCTCAGTCCAGCATTCTCATCTTGCTTTCTCTACGACTGGTTAATGACTGATACTCTTCCTTTCCTCTTCCCAACTTTCTTCTATTCTGGTCATCTTGCTTATACTTGCTTTCTGGCTACTGACTAATCAGCATTTTATTAAACCAATATAAGTGACAAATTTCTACAGTGTACAACAGCATTTTCCCACAGCATCCTCCTTTCCAGTAATCTCTTTCAGTGTTCTCATCTGTCCCAACCTGATGGCTCATGTTTCCTTCTCTATCAGCCCTCAGTTCACACACAAAATCTCTTCTATTTCCTCTTCCCAGGGAGATTTGGTGTCCTGCATCCTGAAACTTTATTACATAGTCTCGCTGGGTCTGTGGATTATAGATAGTTATTCATTATTTTACAGTTAATATCTAGTCCCATGCATTTGTTGCAGAATATTAGTTTAAAATGTGTTAGGTACATTTGCTTATGCCATGGGCTATTTGTTTAATGGTGCAAAGATGTGTTGCACTTTTATGTTGCGTTTGTTTAACTCTATAAAGTTGTGTTACTTTGTCTGCCTAATACAACTGATTAGTCTAATAAAGAGCTGAATGGCCAATAGCAAGGCAGGAGAGAGAAATAAGCCAGGCTGGCAGGCAGAAAGAATAAATAGGAGAAAAAAATCTAAGGAAGAGAATGAGGAGCAAGAAAAGGAGAAGAAGTGGATGCCAGAAGCCAGCCAGTAAGCCATACAGTGATCCATAAAGTAAGAAGAAAAGACATATAGAATTAAAAAATTAAAAAGCCCAGAGGCAAATGTAGCTAAAGAGAAACAAGATAATTTAAGTTAGAAAAGCTGGATAGAAACAAGACAAGCTAAGACCAAGCACTCATAAGTTAAAAAAAAAAAAAAAAAGTCTCAGTGTATTTATTTGGGACCTGGTGGCAGGCCCCCTAAAGAAATAAAAAGCAATCTAACTACATCCATTTGCCTTCAAATTCTCTTGTGACCTTATTTTTAACATCCAAGTAATGCTCCATTGAGTATATGTACCATATTTTCTTTATCTATTCCTCCTGGCTGAGGAACGTCTAGGTTCTGACTATTACAAATGAAGCTGCTATAAACATAGTATAAACATAGTTAAGTGTCTTTGTGGTATGATTGAGCATCTTCTGGGTACATGCCTAAGAGTGTGTTGCTGGGTCTTAAGACATATTGATTCCCAGTTTTCTGAGAAACTGCCACACTGACTTCCAAAGTGGTTGTACAATTTTGCACTCCCACCAGCAATGAAGGACTGTTTCCCTTGCTCTATATCCTTTTAAGCATAAACTGTTGCTTGTGTTTTTTAATATTCATCATTCTGACAAGTGTAACATGAAATCACAGAGTCATTTAGATTCCTATCTCCTAGATGGCTAAGGATATTGAACATCTCCTTAAGTCTCAGTCAATTGAAATTTTTTATTGTTAATGTTGAGAATACTGTTTAGAACTGTATCTACTTTCTTTAATATATTGGATTATTTGGTTTCTTGATATCTAGTTTCTTCAGTTCTTCAAATATTTTAGAAGTCAGTCCTCTGTCATATAAGGGGATGGTGAAATCTTTCCTTTTTCTGTAGGCTGCCATTTTATTCTAATGACAGTGTCCTTGGCCTCACAAAAACTTTTCAATTTCATGAGGTCCTTATATGGACTATTGATCTTAGTATCTGTGCTATTGGTGTTCTGTTCAGGAAGCTGTCTCCTGTAACAACGCATTTGGGATCATATCCTTCTTTCTGGTCTCAGATTCAGTGTATCTGGATTCAGGTTGAAGTCTTTGATTCACATGTACATGAGTTTTGTGAAAATATGGATCTATTTGCTTTCTTCTACATGCCAATGTCCAGTTATGCCAGCACCATTTGTTGAAGATGCTTTCTTTTTTCCATTGCATAATTTTTGTCTGTGTTGAAAACTTGTCCATAGGTTTATGGGTTTAAATCTGCATTTTCACTCTTATTTTATTAGTCTACATGTCAGTTTTTATGCCAACACTAAGCTATTTTCATTACTATAGCTCTGTAGCAGAGCTTAACATCAGGGATGGTGATAATTCTAGAAATTATTTTATTGTACAGGATTGTTTTAGCTATCCTTGCTTTTTTATTTTTGACATGAAGTATTGTTCTTCTGAAGTCTGGGGATTGCATTGAATCTGTTGATTGCCTTTGATAAAATGGCCATTTTTACTATGTTAATCCTTCCGATCCATGAGCGTGAGAAAGTATTCTGTCTTCTGGTACTTTCTCCAAGTTCTTTCTTCAAAGCTTGAAGTTCTTGTCATACAGGTCTTTCACTTGATTGGTTAGAGTTACACCAAAATATTTTATACTATTTGAGGCTATTGTAAAGGGTGTTGATTTTCTCATTTCTTTGGAAAGGAAGAAGTTTACGTATCACTATTTGCAGATAATATGATAGTATAGATAAGTGACCCCAAACACGCTACCAGGGAACTCCTACAGCTAATAAACACCTTTAGTCAAGTGGCTGGGTACAAGACTCAAAAAGTTAGTGGCCCTCCTATATACAAATGATAAATTGGCTGAGAAGAAAAGGATGGGCTTTGTAATACAGTATTTCAATACAAGACATGGCTTTGATATTCACCAGATGTGTACATTTGATTATACTCTAACTACCATTTTTATCCATTTAAAGAAAATGTAGTTCCTTATGAATGAAACCAATATGCATATCCACATGCAGGTTTACTGCCTTGGGTTTCTTTAAATCTTAAAAAAGATTTGCTTTGTTTTTAGTTTTATCTTGTGTTCTTCCTCACTGTGTAGTTCTTCCTATCTGCCCTCAGCTTCGTAATTCATATTAAATTGACCTCATCCCTAGTGCCCTGTGGCTATCACATCACAGATCACCTCATATCTGAGTAGTATGACAGCTTTCTTCACAGTCCATACTGAGCCCGCTTCCTCCCTTTTCTGTTCTGTCAGTCTAGGCACTAGATCACTCCTCCTAAATTCTTTGCTCATAACGTGCTGTGGATTCCTTCTACTGTTCATACTGGCTTCAAATATTAGCAACCATTGTCCATTCATTCCAAGTCACTCTCCCAACTTTTCACTGTTCCAATTTCAATATTGAAAACATTTATTCCAGAAATGATATTAGATTTGCCTTTATCTCTACATTTTTTTTTTTTTGGCGTGTGCATTATGGTCAGAGTGTTCAAATATCCTGTATCACTTCTCCCAAGAGGCTTTTGAAATTACCCTTTCATCTCTATTGACCAGATGGCAATCTCTGCTCTAATCACTACACTCCTGAACCACTTCAACTTCATTTCCATTTAACCTCCCTGCTCTCATCTATCTCCTTTCCCATCAGTGCGAAATACTGCTGCCAAAACCAGGTTTGTTTCCTGACACTCTTCAAACCCTGCCTTTGCTCCTTGACACTAATATATAAAATTCAAATTCTTTACAATTGATTTTCTGGCACTTTGGGGTGAGTATGTTTTTCTTGGAGTTCAGACAAACTGAGGTCAATGGCTGTCTGAGCTGTTCCCATCTCTGTAACCACAATGCCATGTCAGATTGTGTGGTGACTGGTTCCCATAGTGATTCAAAATTTCAATTTTTCTTTTCCCATTTCTTGTGAATTATCTTAGTCTGTTCTGTGTATACTGATCCAGTAGTCAGCTTTGACATAATAAAGATCTAGAAGAGTTGTAAGTTTAATATATTTGTTTTTTTCCCTCCAAGATTTATCCACATTGGTACCAAGTGAAACATTCCATCATACCATACCACCTCCAACAGCCCACAAACACAACCAAGAAATAAAGACTTAAACTAGTCAGTTGAAAACAAATTCAATGTATTTGATAATAGTTTCTTTATTGAATATGGGCCATGAAGAAATAACAGCATTTATTTTTCTACCTGTTTTCTGCTCCTTTCTGTGAACCAATCCATAGACATAAAATGTGGAAAAATGCAGTTAATTTGTACCTACATGTTCAGGGATGTGATATTTAGATAAAACTGAAAATAATTATGGGTCTTTCATTTTAGTTAAGGAATATATAACCACCTCTTCTATAAAATATATTGCTACATTAATACATTTTGCCATTGGAAATAACTGATTTAAATCCATAATAATTAATAAGCTGTATTTTATTAATTTATCATACAGTGTTACATTACATTATTTGCTTTTAAGACCATTTCACAATCAATAAAAGTATATTAGAATTAATAAACAAAAACAATTTTGCTACTTTTTTCTCAGATGCCTATATAAATAACTTCAGGGTTTATAGATATCAAAGGAGTCTTTGAAAAGAATTCCTCAGAGAGGAACAATTTGTTTTTCTCCTCTATATAATAAGCCAAAAATGAATTTAAATTCATGTGAAATAGATGAGAAATAAAGAATTTTAATAGCTTTTGTCTCATAGAAATGAAGAAGTTAATGAATATGATGTAAACTACTGTGATGAACATAATACATATATAGTATATATGTATATAATATAGGTTCCTATATTAAGAGCAATAAATCTATATGTTTAATAGAGGAGATATCATTATGGTTTTAAAAATCAAATTGGTAATTTGTAGCACTTGCTATTATATAAACTCATCACAGTTCTCTATGTTATAATGCATGTGTTAAGAAATCTTGATCTGCTGGGGTTGAGAAATAGTTCATCAGTCAAAAGCATCTGGGTTCTTGCAGAGGACCAGGGTTAGGTTCCCGGTACCCACTCTGCAACTCATAGAGATCAGCAACTCCAATTCCAGGGAACCCAACACCCTCTACTAGCTTCTGTGAATGATGCATGAATATGTGTGTATGGTGCTCATACACACTTTCAGGCAAATATTTATACACGCAAAATAGAGATAAAATGTTTCTAAAGAATAAATCTTGATCTAAAAACTGAGCTTTCTGCTCAAATCACACTGCTACAAATATCCTCTTGGAAGGGGACTGAATGCAGGTCTTTTCACATATGCAATATATGCCCTGGCCTCCAGAATATATTCTAGATTTTAAAAAAAGTAAATAAAGCAAGAAAAAGGAGGGAGGTTAACCAAGTATCTCAAGATAATGATGGAAACCATATTATAGGAATAAAGCCCAACCACTGAACAAGTACCTCTCCCTGGGGAAGAGAGGCAAGGAAGGGAGGAGGTGTCCCAGGTGGGAACAGAAGGACCTGGAAGTGTCTATGATAGTGGGGGGGGGGAGAAAGGCTGGGTGCTTTAGAAAGCAAAAGTCTGGCGATTGGGATGAGAACTTAAGAATCCTGCCAGGAGAAACCTTTGCATTCCAGAATACCAATGTGAGTACGTTTTGCCCCATTCCTTTACCAGGAATGTTAATTATACACCTTCTCCTAAGGTCTGTGGGAAAGCACACAGGAGACCCCCAAGGAAGCAGGTGATAGAAATAAAGAAATATTACACCAATGTCAGCCCTACCTATTTTTAAACTTTTTTTTAAAGTCTAATTTTAAGTATTTTTTCTTTTCTTTTCTTTTTTTTATAAATAGCATTGTCAAAAAAAGTCAGTAACTCAAAGGAATTCCAGTAAATCAATTTTTTCTTATCCTCTGTCCTGCTATTCGATGCTATGCACAAAAGGTTTTAGGCATTGGTTTAAAAGTATGTGTGGTGATATCTATTTACTAAAATTAATCTGAAATATCAGAGAATCAGCCTCAGTGGCAAACCATGAAGGTGGGAGTGGTGACCCACACCTTTAATCCTAGCTTTAGGAATGTTGAAAGGGGAAGTTAAGGTAGGTGGGTGCAGGGGAAAGAAGAGAGGTTTTTCAGCTTTCCTGAACATGTTCTTGGTTATGGAGACCAAGGAGTTGGCTAGGTAAAAAATGGCTGTAGTTTGCTTCTCTGTCTCTCTGAGATTCCAGCTTTTCCCCAATATCTAGCTCCTAGTTTTTATTATAATACCAAATAGAATTCATACTCTAAGTATGTGTCTGCTTTGTATGGAATACTGATATTTAATACATAGTGAGTCTTTACGGAGCATTTTTTTAGTAATGTATAATAAACCAGTCTGTGCAATAGCACCCACAGAATATTGTCTTGGCACATGTAGTGCCTAGCAAGAGTGGCTGAGGCTCACTAAAAATAAAGCCATGGCCATCAAGCGCTCTACAAAGCAGTGTTCTGTGCTTCCATCCATTAACCGTGGCCCCATCCCTCTCAGCCCTGTATCAATGACACAGGCAGCATTATTCGCCAACTGGAACGAACAGCAGTAAATTAGCACCAGCTGAGGAGGAGGCATTTGCCCAATGAACTCCATGTTCCCCCATGGAATCCATTTACTGTGGCTGTTCCTGCTTTACAACATGACTTCCCTAGAAAGCATTTCTGCCTTCCGTCCCTGTGTGGAAAACAGACAGCAGCTAGAAGCCAGCAGCTGCTCCTAAGCAAAACAGGTAGAGGGTCAAGAAAGGATGCTAGATCCCTAGCAATCAGCACATCATGACATAATTATAGTAAACCTCCCAAGTGACCCGTACACATTCTGGTACCATATGGTTATTTTCAGTAGTGGAAATGTGTAGCCGGGAGCAATATTTTAATCTAGCCACTTTCTACTGTATTTCTGATAGCATGAAATTGATTTGTTATCCAAGAAATTAACATGAATATTTATTGACTGAGAAAAGACTATGTACAGCTAGCCAAATGTGCCAGGATATTACATATTTGCATTTTGTATTAGCCAAAAACACATAAATCAGTCAATAGAATTTTGCTTCTTTTGTTGTATAGCTGTTGAAGTTTGTTTGTTGTTCTCTGAATATGTAATACATATAATGTATCTCATAATATGTAATACATATAATGTAATGTGTATGTATGTAACATACATATTTCAAGTTATTTTTAATTTAATGTTTTGGTGGTACATATAAATATTGTTTTATATTTCTTCTAATTCTTTCATTTGATTTTGACAAACTTTACCCAATATTGTTAGTGTGGATAACACTGTGCTTCATTCAAGATTAATAGCTGAGTCTTCATCTTTGTATCACAAAATTATTTAGATGCAGAAGACTAAGGACAAACACATATCTCAGAAAAGTGGGCATCTTTGGGGCAAATCTAGTTTGCTATGACAACAAAATGCATTTCTGAATAATGTTACGCTTTCATCAATATGTTGAAAGTATTTTCCATGAAATCCATTTACAGTTTTGACTTTTAAGAATGAAGGATGAAACATTGCCTTGTATATCTACAGAATGGGATGGTCCCCATATCAAAAGAGGAGACTGAGAAATTAAACCTGACTGTGTCTGGTATAAAGCACAAATCCAGGAGAATGCTGTGAAATGTGGTGCTGCGACAGAGCATTGATTTCTACTTTTAAAAAGATACTTCATTTAAGAATGGCCTCTATAAAAATGCAATGGAAGGCAAACAGTTAAATAGGAAGTCAATAGAGGACTAGATGGAATGAGGACCACCCACAAACTTGAGTCTTCTTGTCATACCTCCTTCCAGAACCTTGAGAATCTGAGATTCTCTATGTGCTTCAAGATTGTTTAGATTAGTACCTGGTCCAGTTATCATTAGAGAGGCTTCATCCAGAAACTGATGGAAACAGATGCTGAGACCCACAGCCAAACATTAAGCAGAAGTTCAGAATCCTGCAGAAGAAAGGAAGAAAGGATTGTGGGGGTCAGAGGTGTCAAGAACACCACAAGAAAACTCACATAAAAAACTATCCTGGGCTTGTGGGGACTCACAAAGACTGAACCAACAACCTGTGTGGAACTGCCCTAGGCACTCTGCATACTTATTATGGTTGTGGGACTTGGTCCTATTGTGGGACTCTTTACAATGGGAATAGGGGCTGTCTCTGACTCCTTTGACTGGCTTTTGGGACCCTACTCCCCATACTGGGTCACGTTGCCCAGCCTTACTACTTGGGGAGGTGCTTAGTCTTACTACAACTTGATATTTCACATTTTGTTGATACTTATTGGAGACCCATTCTTTCCTAACAGAAGTGGAAGAAGAGTGGATTGGGAAGGGGTGTGAGGGGGAGGGGACTGGGAAGAGAGGAGAGAGGAGGCACTGTGACAAAGATATAAAATAAGTAAATAAATAGATAAATAAATAAATAATAAATAAATAGATTTAAAAAATTTTTTTTCATCTTCTAGATAAACCAAAGGCTACCCACACATGATGTCATGTGCTTGATTTTATTTATGAACCTCAAAAGTAGGATGATTGCTTTTATGAAGAAAAATAACTGGCAGAATCTATGTAGGGTCTGAGGATTGACATCAAAATACCCTAGAGAACCTGCTTAGCAACTCTGAGGGTAGAGGCTATCTCTGGCCACTGAATGTAGATTTCAAACAAGCTGATTTTATTTGTGCTACAAAAAAATAAAGCAAGCTACAGAATCTTTCCTGTTGACTCAGTACATGACCTTCATCCAACAGCCCTTACATCAGCTCTGTGATGTCCACGATAAATTAGAAATCATAATGGGAATTAATTTTCTCCCAAGGTTTGCTTTAACTCTGGAAAGACTTTAGAATAAAGACACATTATAATTGCTGAAGAAGTGACAATCAAAGCATGCGACTTGGGCTTCTGTAGAACTCTAGCTCTTAAAGTCACCAAACACAAGAGCTAGATTATCAGAATATAATGTGATAAATGTACCAAAATAATAACAGGATGAAATGTGAGAATCACAAAGAGAAGGAGCAAAAATCTTTCATGGGGTGAAGAACACAATTTAATTAATTAGATGATAATATTCTAGCTTAATCCTTAGTTGGTTACTCAATAAATTTCTAATCTAGTGTATCATTTCCCATCTAATCAGATTCTGAGGTTTTAATTCCTAATTTGGTTCATACTGTGGAACATCTATTACTTTTTCATACTTGCAGTTAAAAGTACATGTGTCTTTGTCATCTCAAAAACTTCCCAAAATGATAAGAATTACAATTTTTAATTGATTTCTCCCTCATATGATATGTCCTGACCACAGTTTTCCTTCCCTCTAGTCCTTCCAGATCCTCACCATCTCTATTCCCCAGGTCCAGTCCTTCTTCATTTCCTCTTCAAAAAAGAGAAAACAGCCAACACAAGATGTAATAATACAAAGCAAAAATCTTCCTATGGAGGCTGGACAAGGTAACCCAATGCAGGGAAAAGAGTTCCAAGAGCAGGCGAAAGAGTTAGAGATGTACCCACTTGCACTGTTAGGAGTCCTACAAAAACAAACAAACAAAAAAAACCAAAACAAAAAAATACAAAACAAAACAAAAAAAGAAACCCAACACCCTCACCACCACCACCAAACTAACAGCCATAACATATACTCAAAGGTCCTGACACAGATCTATATAGGCCCCATGCTTACTGCTTCAGTCTCTATGAGCCCTGCTTAGATGATTCAGTGGGCTACGTTCTCCTGGTGTCCTCCATCTGGTGCTTACAATCTTTCCAACCATCTTCCAGGAGATTCTCCAGTATTTGAGGAGAGGGACCCAATAGAGACCTCCAATTTAGACTCATTCATTCTCTGCTTAATGTCTAATTATGGGTCTCTGCATGCACTCCCATCTTGAACAAGACAATGTGAATATAGAAGAATATCATTAGGAATAATCTCATTGATTTTTTTCCCCAATAATATTTGTTTCTACTCTAGGTCTCTGAGCTATCCATTCTTGGGTACCTGGCCATCCAGGCAATGTGGGGCATGGGTTCCCTCTCCTGAGTTCGGCCTCAAGCTAAACAAGACATTAATTAGCCATTCACACAAGTTCTGCACTATCATTGCCACAATACATCTTGCAGGCAGGACAGATTATAGATGGAGGGCTTTGTGGCTGGATTTGTATCCAGTTTCTCTTTTGTAGCCTGCAGAGTACCTTCTGGTGCCAAAGAGACTAGAACACAGGGGTGAAGGCTTCATGCAGCCTCTGTGTTCAATAAGCTGTGTGGATTTTGTCCTCAGCAATGACACAATTCTAAACACAGTTAATGAAGTGTTTTTATATGAACTCAAAGAGAATCAGATGAAGACTGTTAGGCCTCAGACAACTCCGGATTAAAAGGCATTTGATACTTAGGGCACTTAGGATAACTTTTCTAACATATGTTTGTAAACAGAATCACTACATTTTACTGTTCTGTAATTCAGACAGTACAGACTCTGTTGCTCATTAGATCAGTAAAAGATCTCACACAGTGGTATTGCCCAGACTTATTCCCTACCTCCACAACTGGTATGACTACATAAGCCAGCATCAGCATGCATGAACTCTGCATATAAAAGTTTTACTTTGGTGGAGTTGTGCCATCAATGGCTTGATTAAAACAGCACATGTGACAGATGGACTTTGACTGTGATAATTGTAGT
This sequence comes from Sigmodon hispidus, assembly GCA_004025045.1. Classification (NCBI taxonomy): domain Eukaryota; kingdom Metazoa; phylum Chordata; class Mammalia; order Rodentia; family Cricetidae; genus Sigmodon; species Sigmodon hispidus. The sequence goes on along the minus strand of PVIH01014065.1, from coordinate 3,620 downwards.
TATAATTTCATTTCATGATTCCAAGTGATTTCTTTTTTAACAGCATCACTCATCTCAAAAAGTCCCAGGGTATCTTGAAGAAAAGAAACATGCATCCTGGTTTTTGTCTAGAAGAGTTTACAGTGTAGGCCCAGGAGGGAGTCCTGTGATGAAAAGCAATTAGCTTCTTGTGTCTAGGGTGCCATTTAGAATTTTGAAGCTACTGTGCTTCATCATAAAATTGACCTTTTTAAATTTTTATGACAGAAATTTCCAGTAAAAGTGTTCACATTAAAAAAAAAGAGAAGCTTCTGGGAAAATAGGAGAGGCTTGAAAAGAAGCTGTGAATGACTATAGTACCCCAAAGGAAAGCTGAAATCAACTCTTCTTGAATATAAAACACCATGCCATGAAATAGCCTGTGCTTAATTTTTAAGTAATTGGTGTTATTAAGTAACATAACAATGACATAAAAACACAAGTCCTGAGTAAGAAGTAGGCTGGCAGAGCATCTTAGATTTGCAACCAACTTTCAGTCTTGCAGGATAATTGCTTTGCTCTCTAGAAAAGAGGTCCTTTTCTCATTACCTTGGATTGTCATTCCTATGCTGTAATCATCTTAATGTGATCGTAATTTATGTACTGTATTTTTCAATGCTGTATCAGATTTGCCATTTTAATTTCCTTGTCCAGTGCCAATGATTTAGTAGAAGGGGAGGAATGTCATTGTCAATAGAGAAAAGAAGGGTGAGCCATTGAGGAACAGGAGATTGAACACAGAAGGTCACCATACTCGTTTATGTAGCCCAGAGGGTTGTCTCTGCCAAGAATAACAGTTTTGGCTGCAGCAGGGTGTAGGAGATAGTGTAGGAAGGAGGTTGAAGGTTAAATTACTTCGTTTCCAGTCTTAGAAATTGTATTATTAGCTGTAGTGCCTTGAACAAATTATTTAACCATTTGTTTTGTTTTTTTATCTTCACTGTCTGTAAAACAGGATGATAATCTTGTTAGTGGAGATTATATACCCATTTGTAAATTCAGTAGCTTAGAGGAACACATTATTAAGTGTTCCTAGTCTTTCTGGTAATTTAGAAAGGCTTGAAACTATGGTTCTAGGTTGAAGAGCCCAGTCCGATGGCAGCTGCGCCTGCAGCTAGAATCACTGGGGTAAGGCATACAAAACAGCACCTTTTCATGAATAGTATGAAATCCTATCTGCTCAGGAACTCTTTTTGGGAATTGAGGCAGGGTGCTTACACAAGGTCATGACTGACATCTGATGTGGGATGTCTTTCTGTGTGATGGGAATTATCATTAGATAATAAAGGAACTGTTTTGGCCTATGGCAAAGCATCTTAGAAGCAGGTAGGAAATCTGAGTATAGATAAAGTAGAAGCTGAGCAGAGTTAGACAGAGATGCTGTGAGCTGATGCCAAGGAGGAAAATGTAAAGGAATTCAGGTAAGCCATGGGCCACATGGCAAGACAGATTAATAGAAATGAGTTAAATGTTTAAGAGCTAACAAGCAATATGCCTGAGCCACAGGTCAATCAGCATGTAACTAACATAAGCCTTTCTGTGATTACTTGGGGTGAGGTGACAGCTGAGCTGAGGACCAATTTGGACCTTGGAACTAAACCAGGTCAGAAACTTTATACTATAGACATCTCATAAGGTGGCAGCCAAGTTAAACTTGAGGAACTGCCCCGAAACTTGTCTTCTTGGTAATTCTACAGAGTCAACATTTCTAGAACCAGGCTTTAGGGCTGGAGAACTAGGCTTTGTAGCTCATGGATCAGAAAACTAGATCCTATCCCAGAGAGGGACTGAAAGATGATATTGTAGAAAATGTGTGAGATAAAAGATGCCATTACAGTCTACTAGCTACAGATGTGTAGAAGGATGATCAAAGTTAATAATACTTGGCCTACACTTGCAATCCCACTTGGTCACTCAGAAAACATTAGCTCTGTAGAGCTAATGTTTACTATTGTCCTGCAGAGCCTGGGATACTATTCTCTGCCTCCTGGTTCCTCTATTTACTATATAAAAAATAACAGCATATATACATATGTTATGTATATGTATACATATATAATTTCAAATTGGCATTTTTCAACACATGCCATTTCTTACAGACAAGGAAAGTAAGCATTTACCAATTAATTCTGCAGATTTGTTACTGAATATGTGCTTTTCCTCTGCTCATCCTCAGTTTAGTGGTTGTTGAAATATATCTTATGTGCTTGTGCACCTGGTTTAGTCCCAGATATCTTTTCTCTGTGCAATTTCTTTAACTTGCTATTATTCCTATGAAGACTACTTATGATATGGGGAAATCTTATAAGACATTGGTTACTTCCGGTCTGGTATAAAGTTGTTACAATGTGGTGAAAAGATCGTCACGTTTTAAAACATTAAAATGCTGCTCAAAGCTAAAGCATAGAATTTTTATTTTGGATATCAGAATTCTAGGGAGATAACTTCATTTAGCATATAAAACCCTTAAAGAAGAGAGAACTGTTGATAGAGTGCAACTTCACCAGTTCTATCTCTATTAACAGAAGGAAAGTGTGCCCTTTTATCACTGTGCTAGTGAAGCACATCAGTGTCTAGCAGAATTATTTGCATATAACAAATACTAAAAAAGTATGTGTTTGTAAGGTTGATTCATGGGCATGTTTTTAATTTCACATTTTGGTGGCTGGAACACACCTTATTTTTAGTGTTCTACCTAACCTATTCCAACTCTTTAATTCTTGTTCCATGGATGAATATTGACAGAATTAGATGAAAAATTATGGAAATTCAATGGAAATCACAAGACAAAATAATCTATGATCAAATAACTTAATAGGAATTCACCAGAATGTGGGAAGAACAATTAGAAATATACTTCCCTAAAGATTGATTAGTGTTGCTTGCATTCACTTAGACATTTTAAGTTTTTTCTTTATTTTATTTTTTTATTTATCAAGAAAAACAGTAAATTGAATTTAAAATGCTGATAAGTTAACAATAACTATAAAGAAAATAAAAATCATAAGCATGACTTATCAAGGGTGATAATGCAAATAATTTGCTAAACATAAAACTACTTTGTGTTCAGCTTTCCCTCTGGATTTTTTTTTTCTATCCCTGTATATCCCCATTCAAGGTCCCTTCCCCCTCCCACCACATCAGGTCATTTTTTCTTCTCCACAACTACCCATCCCCTCCCTGGAGAGGCTGCAGACAGCCCTATGGTCCCACTGATCCAATAATGCTTAGTTCAGTCTCCACTCCTGGCAAATCCAGTTTTGTCCCCCCTCCCTCAAGAGTGAGTCAGGTGTTCCTCTAGGTGGAGTGGGATCCAAACGGTCAGTCCAGGGTGTTTCTGATCCCAAGCTGTTTAGTGGTTGTGGTTTGCAGCTTGGGCATGCTTGGCTTTTTTCTTGTTTGTTTGTTTGTTTGTTTAGAGACCACTAATGAGTGAGTACATCCCCTGCTTATCTTTCTGAGTTTGTGATACCTTGCTCAGGAGGATATTCTCCAAATCCATCCATTTGCCTGCAAATTTTAGGATATCATTTTTTCTTACTGCTGAGTAGTATTCCATTGTGTAGATGTACCACAGTTTGTTAATCCATTCTTCAGTTGAG
>PVIH01014064.1:0-55570 GCA_004025045.1 Sigmodon hispidus | reverse complement strand
CTCTTCAATTTCTTTCTTCAATGATTTAAAATTTTTGTCAAATAGGTCTGTTACTTCTTTGGTTATAGTTACTCCAAGGTATTTAATACTATTTGCAGCTAATATGAAGGGTAATGTGTCCCTTATTTCTTCTTCAGCTCTTCTATCTTTAGCGTATAGAAGGGCTACTGATTTCTTTGAGTTTATCTTGTATCCTGCCCTACAGCTGAATCTCATGGAAGTATTTTTCTCAGTTTAGGCCCCTCCTTTCAGATGACTCCAGCTTGTGTCAATTTGACATAAAACTAGCCAGGACCTCATTAGCATATTAATTATCTTTGGGTTATTTTGGAGGCAGTGAGTGTTTTCTTAGTTAAATTATACTTTGTGTGATTTAATGTCTCCTAAGCGCATCTATCAGAATATCCTTCCTAACTTCAATTCTCTTACTTCAAATGTCTTCTATATCACCCCAGTCCCTCCTCCCTACCCCTCCAACTTCATGTTTTCTCCCACTTACACAACCCTGAGTTCTGAGCTGGCAGACTGACTGGTGCCTGACATTTCCCTTGGGAGTGCCACATCCTGCTACCAATCCCTTCCCTCCCTCCTGCCTCCTGCTTTGACCCCACCCCTCCTTGTCGGTAGAAGAGGCTCCCTCTTCTGCAGCACTGGATTTTTCTTTCTATCTGTCTATCTCTGCCTATCTCTGGTGCTGGAGCCTGGACTCTCCTCATGGCGCCTGCCATGATGTTACCCCTCTATCTGTCTGTCTATGGTATTAATAACTCTTCTAATAAACTCCCTGGTCTCCAGCAAAAAAAAAAAAAAAAAAAAAAAAAAAAAAAAAAAAAAAAAAAAAAAAAAAAAAAAAAAAAAAAAAAAAAAAAAAAAAAAAAAAAAAAAAAAAAAAAAAAAAAAAAAAAAAAAAAAAAAAAAAAAAAAAAAAAAAAAAAAAAAAAAAAAAAAAAGAAAGAAAATATACTTGTGCAAATATCACAAAGGTCATTATCTGCTCCACTCACGTTTGAATTCTAAGATATTACCTTTAAGTGTAAGGTACTGAGGGATGAGAAGGTTGAAGGCACAAAAGTTAAACCTACTCACTGCCCCTTTGTACATGCTTTTCTGCCAAGCAATAGTGGCATTAAATGAGCGCACTCTATATGGACAAGGGAGGACCATTACCCTGGGAAAGAAATACTCCACACAGATAACTTTTGGCCATCAGAGTACAGTTTACAATATCTTTAAAAATAATCCCAATTCACATCATAATCAGTATATTCTTCACTTCCAAAGAATGGGATCAATATCTCCTATAGATACATTGGATCAACAATCATGGAAGTGAATTATTTTGGTAATTAAGTTCCAGGGCTGAAGATTAAAGCCATTTCAAAATACAGTGATTTGATTTTCAGTTTCTTTTTCAAAGAAGAATTTCAGCAGTGCTGGTTCCACATGTAGTCAAGGTAGGAGGGAAGCTAACTGTGTACTGTGCTCAGCCTTTGGGTGTGAACATCATGCTTTATTATCAAGCTATGCTACTCACACTTCCAGTGTGCCTGCCTGCTGCCCTCTGTCGCTGTTGGCATGAGAACCACAGAGATAAAGAAGGAGAGCCTCACAGAGTTCTATGGCTAACGTGTTTACCCACTCAGAGACATTCTGTCCTGCCATGGTCCTTGAGCAGCTGATGTGAGCAGACTGGCTCCCTAGGGCTCTCATTCAATTGTTGCTTCAGGTTGGTTTAGTCAATTGGAGATGTTGGCAGGAGACCAAAGGGCAAGAAGAAACACTAATGAGACAATATCCACCTCTACCACACTCCCTTGCGGTGACAGTGTCTGTTTTGAAGAGGCTCCAGCTGTCCCTAGCCTTTTGCAGGCTCACTTATCTCCGTTGCTCCTTTTAGCTATCACTAGCTTCTGGGTAGCTCAATATTACTTTTGAAGTTTGATTTATAATATGCCTCCTCTACTGTTTGTTGTTTCTTCATTAAAATCTTCTAGTGAACCCATCATATTTGGATTGTATACTTCCAGGGTTGACTAATACAATGAGGATATTTGTATACTGCGTAGCAGATCTGCCCCCATCTCTGAAGCCTTGAGTCAGATGTCCTTTCTATTTCCAGGAGAATGAACTCCAGCCTTTCTGCAACTCTCAGCCATCACTGTTCATGATCCAGTCCTGTTTTCCTGCTTAGCAGACCATGTGTGCTAGTGGGGGCCAGTCTGCAGTCTGGATTCTCTATGTGCTGCCTGCTCTGACCTGACAGCAGATTGATTGACTTGTGGGCAAGAAGGCTCCTTGCTGAGCTCTCCAGTTACCCATTGTACTTGCCAAGGCTTCAAGAGGCTCTAATGAGTTTCCCATGCACCAGCTGCAGCCCAAAATGACTTGTTTGCAGTAAGCAAGGGCAGTCAAGTCTCTTATCTTTCCTCTCTTCTGTAGAGCACCGCTCACAATTTTAAATTGTTTACCTTCTTGGTAACAGTCTTTACAAAAAAGGATTTTGGAGATTACATTTTGATCTTGGCACTGTGGGTTAGAGCTTCCTCTAAAAGAGAATACACTAGAAGTTTTTGCAAACTGTCAGTTTGAAATTATCTCTGGCTTGGCATAATAGCAAGCTTTGCATAAATTCTTGTTCCATCTTGCAAGAGACCCAGGTGTCTAGCTGGCCATGCATGTGTATAGTTCTGAAGACCTTGTCTGTTGAACAGCAAACCCCAATGGCAGAGTTTCTGGTTCTCAACTTTAAAATAGTAGGTCAAGGAATTGATAGTTTCTCAATAAGACAAAACTCGAATGGGATGAAACTGGGCTTGTGCATCTGTGTGCTTTACCAGTCTGGACAATTTCTTCAGCATTTTTTTCTAAAGATGATTATTTTCATCTTTAAGATGGGGAAACTAAAAATTGACATTATATGAGTTGCTAGTCTAATGTCTAATTGTATCATGAGCATTCAGGAAATGTTGGTTTTTGTCATAAAAATAAATTACAATTCTTTATTCCTACTGATTACCCCATGACTTCCTATTGCTATTTAATCTTCTTGAGTTTTCAACTATTGAGCAAATATTACTTAGCACAATTAGTAAAAAGATATTATTCTTCCTAACTGGCCTATATTGGGAAAGGTACTTCATACTTCTTCATTGTGGGTGTTAAATCTGGTATCTGTTTGCCTCCCCTCACATCCTATCTTTATTTATATTCTGAACAAAAAGCTTGCATTTGCAGATGAATTTCCATTGTAACAACATGGATAAAAAATGTGAGTTTATTCATAATAAATAAAAAGATAAAAAAATCATAATTCTTAGTTTATTCTTGTAAAAAATTGAAACTTACACTAATTCCAAATGCAAATTTAAAAAATAAACTTAAAATATTAAAAAAAAAGAAGTAGGGGCCTTGACTGATAATTATGTCATGAGGAATCAGATCACACAGATATATCATGTCATTACTGAAAGAGTTGGTTTCTTGTGATGGATGACTATAGCCTTGTTACTTCTTACTCATGTGATTTCTTATATTATGTCATGACACAGAAAAAAGGCACCCACCAGATTTCAATCCCTTGAACATGTACTTCTTAGCCTCTGTGATTAAAAGGAGTACTATTTTCTTCGTAATATATCCAGGCTTTTATATTCTGATATAGCAGTACTAAATGGACTAAATCAATTCATTTATGAGCTACGCAGCTGTCAACAATGCACTTCATTTTTCTGTGCCTTGGCTTCCTCGCCCATAATTAGTTAAGTCTTAATGTTAAGTATAATCTACTTCATTGGTCACTAAAGTAATTAACTCTGCTAATTTTTTCTTTTTTTTTTTTCTGCTAATTCTTGATATATGTTTAAATAGTACTCATCTAAAAAGTAAAAAAAAATGTAATTTCTTTATAAGTCTTCAAGATAAAAATGGTTTATAGTTATCATGAATATAAATAAAATAATATATTGTGCAAAAATGGATAAAGTTTTTAATATCTGGTTATATGGCAATTTTAAACGTTATGACACATAAAGCTGAGATTATAAATTGCTGACATAAAGAAGTACTCAGTAAATGATATTTACCATTCTTTCATTTCGACATCATCTGTAGCCAAAGAAGCACATGTCATGGTTGTTTCTGTATTGCAGATGATTTACTTTTCTTTTTCTATCACTGATCAACTTCAAGTATTGCTACTGTAGGCAAAAAAAAAAAAAAAAAAAAATACTGCTCTATCTGGCTTTCTATTCTTTGAGAAAGTGACTATGAGCTTTTCCCCCACTGTTGCATTTCTTGACCATTAATTTGAAAAATAGTTATCCTTTAATGTCGTCTCATAGGACATGGCCAATTTCTGCTCTGAAAGATAGGCAGGGAACCTCCCAAAGGTCTCTGACATTTATTCTAGCTTGGGCTACTTCCAGGTCATAGTATGTTAGGATTCTAAGACTAGTTCCAACTTTCTTTTTTTAAACATCCCTCATTCAGTGTTTCTTGTTGGCATTTGACCAATTATGTGTTTGAATTAATGGATATTCCAATAAATAATTTAGGGGTTTTGTGTGGTCCAAGAGAGCAGCTGGCAAAAATTTTTGGTCCTTTTTCCTGAGCTTGGCGGAACAAAACACCACCTAAGTACAAAATCAAAATGTAAGTTTTCTTCATCTCCTTAGAAAAAAATGGCTTGAAAGTTATTATTTCATTGTAATGAATTTACAAATATAAAAATTCATCAAATTAAATGCCACCACTCAAAGTAAAAGTGTCCAGACCCAAAGACTTTATATCCCTATGAATTTCTCTAGAGTTAGTATTTGCCAGGTGATTAAGCATTTTTCAAAAATATATGAGCTATTTATGTTTTTTAAAACAATCTGTTCAAATCATTATCTCATTTATTGATTATTAGTTTGTCTCTTTGTACTTAATTTCTGAAGTTTTTTTGTAAATTATGGATATTATCCCTTTCTCTGATATGTAGTTACTAAACTGAGGAATGAGACAAGAATGCCCACTTTCCTCTCTTTTATTTTAAATAATTCTCCAAGTCTTAGTGATTGTAATTGCATAGGAGAAAGACATAAAATCCCTAAAAATAGGAATGACAAGTAAATCTACTCTTATTTGCCAAGGACATGTTCATGAAAAACCTAATATAATTTATTATAACAGTATTAACCCAAGAAACAGAATAAAATTGCAGTGTAAAAAATAAATATAAAAACCAGTCATCTTTATATGTACCGTTTAATAAAGAAATTTTACAAATTCCATTTAAATTACCTATTAATAAATACAATCAAAGAAGAAGACTCTACAATTAGAGTTTTATGATATCAAAACAGAAAATTAAAAAAGCATTAGAGAATAAAAGTTTCTTCCATGCTCTTGGGCAGGCAGAATTAATAATGTAAAAAAGCTATACTACAGAATTTAATCTACAGATTCAATGAAAAACAAATTATAATTTTATTTCACATAGGTAGAAAAGCATGCAAAAATTTATATGGAATCACAAATGATCACAAATCATCAAAACATTTTTAGGGAGTATGAACACGGCAGGAAGTTTTACAATACCAGCTGTTAAATGACACTATAATAATAAAGGCAGCCTAGTACTGGCATAAAAGCAGACCTTGAGCTAACAGAACACAGGACCTGGAAATAAACCAATAAAGATGTACTTACCTAATATTTGATAAAAACAAAAAATATACATTGGGGTAAAAATTCTATTCTACATTCAGTGAGGGAGTAATGACAAATGCTGATATTCACTTTTCAGGACACTGGAGTAGCCACAAACTTTGAGGACAGAATAATGGTAGCATAGAAACTAGACCTAAGAGGAGATCACATGAAATTAAAAAGTCTCTTTACAATAAGGAAAGATGAAGTAAAGTGCACAAACATATCATATATGGGAGAAAATCTATACCATGCAGATTTCCCATGACTTGTAAAGGTAATAGAGGGGTGAGAGAAAGCTTGGACAAACAGAGCTTCTTATGGCAGTGCATGAGGAGGCCAGAAACATATGAAAGGCTTAAGATTAAATACATCAACTCACAAGTATTCATAGAGGCCCATGTGCATGCTTATGTTTATAAGGCCTCAAAGCTGAGGAGAACCTATATAGGTCTCTCTCTGATTCAAAGGAGACTGGGGGAAAAAAATCTCTTCAAAGAGCATCTTGAATCTCATTTAGAGAAAAATGGCACAGTGTGCTCATGCTCAGTTTGGTAAAAAAAAAAAAAAATGTGTTGGAGAGACAAGAAAAAACAATCTTTGCTATAAATTTTTTTTTAAATCAGTGAAAAACTGGAATGAAACACCTGCAGTTTATAAATCAAAGTTTCCATATGGCATATAACATTTGCTAATAAATTATTATAAGCACAGCCTTAGAAATAAACCTTTAAAAATAAAAAAAAAATGTGGTGCCATTCCCTTTCAGATTGGTTTAGGTTTACTTCATTCTACCACATATTATTCCAAACTCTAAGTCAATATGTTATAAAATTGCACTTTGAAGTTCATTTCAAACTCCTACTAATGATGGAACCTACTGCAGGGAAAATTACTCACTCGAGAATGGCAGTAATGAATTGACAAGGCATTACAGCAACCTTTGCAAATCTTTGATTCAACACTTTACTATTGCTCAGCTTTGTGTTGACTCTGCGATAATGGGAGCAGCAGTCTGATGTGAGGAAGGTAGCTCTAACATACATCTGCTCATTTTCAGACACTGCTGTCTGCAGTCATAATTAATAAGTATGCTCACTATTTCCTGATACTTACCCATCTCTTGGAAAAGACAAAGAATAGCAGAGACATCATCAGGATCAATTTCTCAGCTATCCTTAAAGGCTATTACTTTATCAAGTTACATTTGAAATAGCCATACCGATGTTTCAACATGAAGGACTACTAAGAGCTCAAATACATAACATCTTCCTCTACTTTCTATTTCATTCTAATTACCACACTAAACCAAGGCATGGTGCTGTAGAAATGGATTGATTAACAAATCTATTTGATGTATAGACTAAGCATTGCTATTCCCAGAAAACAAAGGATGTGGATTACTAATGGTTTTATATTGGTTCTATATTGCACTTGTTATCTTCATTTATGATTTTAATAATTTCCACTCTCTGCCCTCTAATGATGGATTTCAGTTGTTAATTGGCCAAAGAGTCTTGGGAGCAATACCCAGGGCAAAGGGAGAAAGAAAAAAAAACATTTTTGAAATAATTGCAATTAGAAAATATCAAGCCCACTTTGTTGGTAAACCCAGGAGTCATTTACAAAGGAAAAGAATGTCACTTTTAAGAAGTAAAATGTCTACAGAGATTTTGTGACATATGGCAAATGAATCTCACTTGGCAAAAAAAACCTTAATACTTTAGAAATAGGCCTATAAGACTCCAGGAACATTTTTATTTTCTGAGAAAGCTAAATTTTAGGGCAATTTTATAGACTATTTAAAATTTAATGTGCAAATGATAATTTATGCTAAACAAAACAGATTACAATGGTATTTCAGACTAAATTGTTCAGTGTTATCAGAGTTCTTTAGAAAGTTGACTAGAAAGCCAGTGAACTAAGCTTACATGCTAGCCTTGTTGGGAGTGCTAACTTGTATATATGATATATGCCACCTATGTGTTATATATCATAAGTGTATTTGCATATGTTGGAGAGAGAAGGGAAAGAGCATGAAAGAGAAGATGATTGTATTGATATGCACAATTTGATTACATTACAAATAACTCATTGTAAAAGAAATTTTTTAAACTTACTATAGATGTGTAGCGAATTTTTTAACAGCGAAAAAAAGGTTCTATATGCTTTATTCTGACTTTATTCTAGCACATTGCATGCAAGCAGAGTAATTTCACTACATAGTTACTATTTTAATTACAAGTAAGTGAACAGAATTTTACTCTTTTAACTGTTTGCTACAGCATACTATAAAACACTCAATAAAATCAGAGTTTGAAAAGATGCTATTTGCTATATGTTATAGCGCATGAAGTATCTTCTCAGCCTAAGCCAGTAACAATGATGAGACAGTGCTAGCCTACTATTGCTGGGACAAAATCCCTGAAATGAACAACTACAGGAAAGGACTACTCACTTGGCCCTGAGTTCCAGTGACTCAGTCTCCACCCCCTTTCCTCTAACACTTGACTTTAGGTGAGAAATTGTATAATGGATGGACATGAGGGAGGAAAAGCTGCTCACCTCATGGCACCAAGTAGGGAAAAGTAGATGAGCCTGTGTGTGTGTGTGGGGGGATCAGAGGAGGGGGCTAAGAGAAGGAAGAAAAAAATTTGAATTCTATCTTGAGGAGTGGGGGAATCATTTTTTCTTAAAAGTTTGATTTTCCTGTGTAAGCATCTTGATCAGACTCATCAAGAGGCAATCTATTGAATTTCGTTCTTTACCCTACACTAGCTATGACCTTTCAATGCCTTGATCTATTTCTTCTATCTAGGCTCCTCTTCGTATTGTCTCACAAGTATGAACTCATCAGTTCATTAACCCATTGTTCAACTAAATGCCTTTGTGGGCCTGTCATACGTCAACAGTGCTATAAACTGGGAGCCAAGTGTCTGCCATAGGAGCTGCCGGGGATATTTCACATCCAACTCATTTTGTGTATGGTTTTAAAACATTTCTCTCATTATCCCTATGTTCTCTGAATCTATTGCTATGAATTAAGTTAAATATAAATTCATTAACATATAGTTTAACGTGTATTTTTTTAGCTTTTTTATTATGAATAGAGTCATACTTTTTATCCATGTATCCTGTTGTTCAAACTCCTTTCCCCCTCCAACCCATCCCAGTCACTGTCTTTTCTCCCCACCTCCTTATCTCCTCCACAGCAAGGGCAGGAGGTCCCAAGGTCCCAGTGTGGCTTAGTTCAGTATCCACTCCAGGCAGATCTGCTTTCTTCACCCCAACATCAAGACTGGGTTATGTGTTCTTCAGAAGGGAATGAACTACTGTGTGCTTCAGATCCCAAGCTATTCAGTGATAGTGGTTTGCAGCTTAGACATGCTTTGTTATTATCCAGTCACACTCAATGTATACACAGTCTCAAATTTTAAAACCCAAGTAAAACTCAGAGTGCAAAAGCATATGATGAGAATCATGTTTGGCAATTTTAATACAAAGTAAGCTATTTTGCCACACAACAGAATAAGGCTGCATAAAGCCTTGCTAGCACTGACATTTGTCACCTTTAAAATACAAGACAACTTTCCAAGAAAATGACAAAGATGTTTGAATAAATTACTTTTAATAGTAAGTGTCAAAAACTTAAAAAGTATAATAATAATAATTATATAAAATAATAATCGACTGAATCTCAGATAAATGACAACAGCCAGTCTCTGTAGAAGTGCAGCCTTGCAGAGGATGAGGTTATAACCACAGATATCTTTGTAGGGTTCTTTCTGCCAACTCAACTCTGTGTTTTTTGTTTGTTTGTTTTTGTTTTTTATTTTATTATTATTTTTTATTATGAATAAAGTCACATTTTCTATCCGTGTATATCCTTATTCAAGGTCCCTTCCCCCTCCCACGCCTTCCAGTCACTCTCTCTTCTCCTTATCTCCCTATCTCCTCCCCAGCATGAGCAGGAGGTCCCAAGGTTCCAATATTGCTCAGTTCAGCATCCACTCCAGGCAGATCCAGTTTCCTCACCCCAACATCAAGACTGACTGAATCAGGTGTTCCTCTAGAGGGAGTGGGATCCAAGGTGCCACTCCCAGGTGTTTCAGATCCAAAGCTGTTCAGGGGTTGTGGTTTGCAGCTTGGACATGCTTTGCTTTTTGCTTTTTTTGTTTAGAGTCCACTAATGAGTGAGTAGATTCCCTGCTTATCTTTCTGGGTTTGTGGTACCTCGCTCAGGAGGATATTTTCCAAATCCACCTATTTGCCTGCAAATTTTAGGATATCATTTTTTCTTACTGCTGAGTAGTACTCCATTGTGTAGATGTACCACAGTTTGTTAATCCATTCCTCAGTTGGGGGCATCAAGGTTGCTTCCAGGTTCCTGCTATTACAAATAACGCTGCTATGAACATAGTTGAGCTAATGCCTTTGGAGTGCGAATGTGGGTCTTTAGGGTATATACCCAGAAGTGGTATTGCTGGATCCTTGGGGTGATGAATTCCCAGTTTTCTGAGAAACTGCCATACTGCATTCCAGAGTGGCTGAAAAAGCTTACACTCCCACCAACAATGGAGGAGTGTTCTCCTTGCTGAGCACCCTCTCCAGCATAGGCTGTCATCTGTGACTTTCATCTTTGCCAATCTGACAGGTGTCAAGTGATATCTCAAAGTTGTTTTGATTTGCATTTCTCTGATGGCCAAAGATGATGAGCACTTTTTCAAGTGCCTTTCAGCCATTTGTAATTCTTCTGCTGAGAATTCCCTTTTTAATTCTGAACCCCATTTTTTGATTGGGTTATTCAAGGTTTTGGGCTCTAGTTTCTTGAGTTCTTTATATATTTTAGAGATCAGTCCTCTATCACTTGTAGGGTTGGTGAACATCTTTTCCCATTCTGTGTGCTGTCGTTTTGTCCTATTAACAGTGTCCTTTGCTATACTGAAGCTTCTCAGTTTCATGAGGTCCCATGTATTTATTTTTGTTCTTAGTGTCTGTGCTGGTGTTATATTTAGGAAGTAGTCGCCTGTGCCAATTCATTGGAGGGTATTTCTCACTTTCTTTTGTATCAAGTTCAGAGTGGCTGGGTTTATGTTGAGGTCTTAGATCCACTTGGATTTGAGTTTTGTGCAGGGTGACAGGCTTGGATCTATTTGCATTTTTCTACACACTACCAACCAGCAATGCCAATACCATTTGTTTAAGATACTATCTTTTCTCCATTGAATATTTTTGGCCTCTTTGCCGAAGATCAGTTGTACATAGGTTTTTGGGTTAATGCCCAGATCCTCAATTCGATTACATAGATCTACACGTTTGTTTTTATGCCAGTACCAAGCTGTTTCTATTACTGTAGCTCTATAGTATAACTTGAAATCAGTGATGGTGATGCCTCCTGAGTTTCTTTTGTTGAGCAAAATTATTTTGGCAATCCTAGCTTTCCTGTTATTACAAATGAAGTTGAGTATTGTTCTTTCAAGGTCCAAAAAAATATTGTGTTGGAAAAAAAATGAAATCTTTTATTTGGAAAGTAGGGTTTATTTATATTTATAATGTTGAGCCACATATTAACAAGAAAGACCACTTAAAAGTCATATAAATAAGTAGATTGTGTGAGTGATAAGAAAATATTTGTCAGTTTGAGAAACTATTTTATCATAAAATATACCAACTTTTGAAATTAAAAAAATTGCTAACAATGATGTTAAACAACATAGTTTTTTAAACAACATGTATGTATGTATGTGTTTATTATTTATATTTGGGATATATGCACAGCATGGCATACATGTAAAGCTAAGAGAAAATCCTCTGGGTGAGAGTTCTCTTCTTTCATCATGCAGACTCTGAAGAATCACTTACTGCTAAGTATATTCAAATGTAATTGCTGACCAAATTTTTCTAAACACTTAGATGAGACTGATGTGGAAAAAACCTGTAAGGAAATAGAGTTAAAGATAAAAAACAAAAACAAAAAAATTGTGCCACCTCACATGATAGGGAAAGTATAATCCATAAATGTAGTCCAGAGATGTTACAGAAAAAAAATCAAACAAAATATAAATCCCTATATAAAGTCACCATTCATGTTATTAAAGCACCCACTACATTATATAAGTTGTAAGCTGCAAACATCAATAATAAATTGTAGCCCATATTCAATAACAAAAATAAAAATGAAAACCCCCAATGCAGCAGCCATTAACTGTTTACTGACACTGGTGTTAGTAAATGTTATGAATAAGCTATTGTCAAGATGCTTAATGCAACGATGGCTGTATTTAAAAACTTAAGGAAAACCATAGTAGTAATGACTTGATACGTAGTGAGCTACAATTATAAAAATAAAACAAATGAAAATGCTTGCTAAAGTATCAATCTTAGCAAAGCTATTAACAAAGTTTGAAATATGAGACATCAGTTATTAGAAAGTAATATGGAATTAGTTTATTAGGTCATTTCATAATAATAAAACTAGCTCTCTGCTGATAGATAAAGAGCCCTATTTGAACAGAATCAGTTTCATTTGCTGATATTACTTATTGCACTTCCAGTGTGTTCAATGACTAAGAAAAACAATGAATTGGATTATTTGGTGTTAGAAATGATAAGAGATACAGCAAAAATTTGAACATGATGGAGTTAAAGTGGCAAATTATGTTATGCTCTGACCTGAAATGCTTTAGAGTTGGACCAGAGTTCTTGGACTTCCATAATAAATATTTTGCTCATAGATAAGTTCCATAGAAAGCTATGTTGATCAATGACTGTTAGGTTTATGTTTGGAGGGAGTCAATATGTCAACATTTTTTTAATATAAATATCATGAGTGGAGAAATACTATGATTCACAGTTACAGAGTGATTCTTTCACAGTGAGGACAAGCTAGGACAGGATAGTTCATGTTATGGTGACTAGGAGGTAGAGTAAAGGGTATATACAAAGAGGCTAGGACAAGATACAGCCATCAATGACACTCCTGCATGAACTACTTCTTCCAACTCATCCTCATCTCCCACAAACAGTGCATATATTGCACATCCGTCAAGAAATTATTCTGTTGATTCTGGTCAGAGGCCTCATGTTTTAACTTTGGTTAAATGTAGTTTCACAGTCATAGACAGAATTGCTGAGTTGTGCTTTAACTATCACAGATTTCTTATCCAGATTGTGTTGGAATGGATCCCTACAAACTGAATTATTCTGAATTATTTATAACATCTTATAGAATCAGTGTCACTGATGTGTGTCTGTATATGTTTGTGTGTGTGTGTGTGTGTGTGTGTGTGTGTGTGTGTGTTGAATTCTTCCATGTGAATGTTGAGACTACAGATTTAAAGGCCCAGAGCTAAGAGATGGGCCTTTAAAGCCAATGCTATAGCCTTTTAAGAAGAGACTACTGAGACAGTATATTGAGAAAGTGTTTTCTGATCTGAGGGCTGGCATAGAAGAGGCCAGTTGATGACTTCCAGAATCCCAGAATCCCCTGATGAAGTCACATGCTAAGCTTAATTTTGATGAACATGAACTTTCCCCAACTCTGACAAGTTTACATACATAATTGAATGGTTTATGACCCTTGACTCAACTTTAACATTCTTCAGTGACTTTGTAATTTTTTCACACATCTTAAAAGCTTTATGAAACATATATTTCAGGAAATTTATTTTCATGCATATCTTCTAAGTAATTAAACCTGAAGTTCAGCTGCAATATGTATTTTAATACTATATACTATCATAAAAATATTATACATAGCACCATCTGTTGGCTGAGGTATCTTTAACAGATGAAAAATGTGTTATGCATATTGGACTGGAATATTATTAAGAGGTTTCAACAGTTAAAAGGAAGAGAGAATTTTGGTTAGATCAGAAAATAAGAGTCTTTATGTGCTCATTGATTAGGAATTAAGTCTAATGATTTAGATTTTTTTTTGCCTGTTTTGACAGTTTTGGTGACATGGTGTCCTATTATTGTGAAGAGACACCTTGACCACAGTAACTCATAAAAAAGATATCATTTAGTTGGGGCTTGCTTATAATTTCTGAGATTTAGTTCATTATCATCAGGGTGAGGAGCATGGTGCGATGCAGGCTGACTTGGTGCTGGAGAAGTAGCTGAGAGTTCTGCATCCAGATCTGTATGCAGCAGAAAGAGAAAGACACTAGTCTTGGCTTGGGCTTTGAAACCTCAAAGCTTACTCCCAGTGACATACTTTCCTCATCAAGGCCACACCTACTTTAAGGTCATAGATCCAAATCTCTCTCAAGTAGCACCATTATCTCATGACTATGTGTTCAGATATATAAGCCTATGGAGTTGATTCTTACACATACCATCACAGTTGTCATCAACTATAAATGTTGGCCTTGTAATAATTTACTGTAAACCAAGTAACCCACTCATGGGTGATGAAGCCACTGAATCTAGAGGAGAATCTAGGACTGCCTAAACCAACATAATTTCTAACTACGTTCTGAAAACTTATTATGATACCCACAGTAGCTCCCATCCCTCATCAAAGACACTTTTTTATGCAGCTTCAGCAGCAGTTGGAGACCATTATAGAAAGCCACATCTGGTCAAAATGAAGAGAGCAACTGTCCATAGGTTTCCCAATATCACTGAATACATTTTCAGACCAAACTCTTTGTTTATGGTTCAGGGAACAACATGGAAAAGGAAGCAAACAAACAAACAACAAAAAAACCATGAGTCAGAGAATCACAATGTCAATATGAGACTATGTTTTCTATGTGAATGGAAAATGTACCCATGAAATATTCACAATATGTCTGCCTAAAGAAAACCTACAATGACAACACAATATGACATACCAATATGGATGAGGGAAGTCTCACTAGGTCTGATACCTAGCTGATAAGTGCTTCTGAAAGAGGAGAATTTAATGTTCTCCAGGAATGAGCTCCTATTAAGTTATCCAATACCAAATAGTTAGCCCTAAAATATATATAAATAAAACCAACAATAAATGGAGTCAGCAGTTTTTATTTGTATATTTATTTGTATGTATATATAATGATTAAAGAAGGAAAAATAGAAGAGAAAAGGTAATATGTATATATATAAATTTTCTATTTTAACCTTCTAACATTTTATTGACTGATTAATTGATTGATTGATTTTGAGACCAGATTTCTCTATGTATCTCTGTATCCTGTAACTTGCTATGTAAACCAATCTAGTCTCAAACTCATTGAGATCCTTGGCTTTTCTCTCCTAAAATTCTGGTCCTAGAAATGCTTTTAAAATACTTGACTCCTTTTGTTTTGGATACACTAACATCACCTAGAAGAATTATAAATGGGTGAATTCAGTCATTCTGAGTGAAGGAGATTGTCTTAAAATAATTTATGAAATGAGAACATAGCTTACTATGTAGTTAGAAAATAATTTGAAAGCAAATATATATCTTTACATATTCTTTCTTTCTTTAAATTATCCCACTTATGAAAAACCACGGCTATAAGTATATAGTTATTTTATCAATTAGGAACAAAATGTTATTTATTTACTTATATTTAATGATATCACATAAGAATTTATTGAGTGAGATTTTTTATATTTTTTTAAATTTTTGTCTTCTGGTAACCTTATAGATATTTCTATAGTTAGGACATTTGTATATTTTTTCTCATGGGTTTTGTCTCTTCCTTATATGAAACACCAGCAAGTAAAAATTATCAAAGAAAGTCAAGAATAGTCTGTAGTATCACAAATGAGACTCAGAGCCAAATATTGGGGAAAGGCTGAAATATCAGAGAGAGGAAGCACCACAGTCAATTCTCACCAAGCTGTCTTGTAACTTTCTCAGCCTTGCTCCTGGTTGCTTCTGCCAGACACTTTTGCCAGTCACTTCTCCCAGTGGCTTCTGTTCTCTCTGGGTTTCTACAAGCCCTTACATACCCATCCAGGTTAGGATTAAAGGCGTGTAGCCTTGAATTTACAGAAACCGAAGAAGTTCTGTTTCTGGAGTTGTGGGATCAAGGGTGGAGGTCACCACTCTGGCTCTCCCAGTGCTGGCAATAAAGGTGTGTGTGACTGGCTCAGCTGTTTATCTTTGTATTCAAGATTTAAGAATTTCCTGTACTGTCTGCCTAGAATTTGACTGGGTGCTCTCTCCCCAATATTTAGGTTATATTAAATATGTAATATATATCCACAATCATCCTTTATTGTTGGGCTTTCCATATAGAAAATTGACTCTACCAATACATTTGTAAATATCAGTTGGTTTCTTTGTTAGAATTGCTATTGCTGTGATGAAATACCATGATCATAACAACTTGACTCTAAAAGGATTTATTGGTCTCAAACATCTACATTACTGTTCAACACTGAAGGAAGTCACGGCAGGGACTCAAGCAAGGCAAGAACTTGGAGGGAGAGGATGAGACAGAAGCCATAGGAGGGTGCTGCTTACTGGCTTGCTCTCCCTGGCTTGCTCAGCCTGCTTTAGTATAGAACTCAGAACCACCAGTCCAAGTACGATATCACCCATAACAGTCTGGGCCTTCCTCCATTAATTGCTGATGAGGAAAATGCCCTATAGGCTTTCCTATAACTTGATATTATGAAGGCATTTCCTCAATTGCAGTTCCCTCCTCTCAGATGATTTTAGCTCTGCCATTGACATAATTTAAGCCAAGGAATTGGGCATGATGATCTAATACTAGCAATTCTTCCCTGTCTTTAAAAAGGCTATGTTTTAAAATAAAAAAGGTATTCACCTAAGCAATACATATGGCAAAAAATAAATATAATTTTAATACACAACATAAAGTCAAGATAATGCATGATAGAGTTGTGGAAAAGAAATGGTATTTTTACATATGATGCAGCAGGTTAAAGAAAATGCTATTATTTCTCAGCCCTTTTATACTTTTGTGTCAACTGCTGAACTGCAGACCACTGGCCTGATTGATTCTTGCTAAACAAATGATATTCTTGAATGTTCACTATATGCATTATTTCCTTCAGAGATTGCCTGTTTACCTTTCCTTGGAAATCTAATATTTGATCTCACCCTTAAAGTACGTAGCTGCACATGACTCTGAAAGAGCTTTACATGATAGCCTCTGCTCAGCTTTCATGATTGCTTCAAGTGTCTAGATAGGCTTCAGGTTTTTAAACCTATCCTTTCTCATGACACGTTATATTTATTAGGTATTATAAAATGAAGCTTCTTCTGTCCATGATGTGTTCTTTCCTCACCACATTTCTTCATCATCTCATTTTAATTTTATATTCCCATTAATTTG
Organism: Sigmodon hispidus; assembly: GCA_004025045.1. Classification (NCBI taxonomy): domain Eukaryota; kingdom Metazoa; phylum Chordata; class Mammalia; order Rodentia; family Cricetidae; genus Sigmodon; species Sigmodon hispidus. Next base: position 38,594 of record PVIH01014064.1, on the reverse strand, counting down.
TTAGCTGTCAGATTAGCAATTATACCCAAACTTTCTAATATCAGCTAAGAGATCTTTTCATATGCTCTTCTTGAGGTCCACCATATTAATATTTATTATGACTATAATGCTAATACTCAGGTTGCTGCTACTATGCCTTTTCTGCATAATTTCTCTTCTGCATAATTCCTTTCAAAGACAAATGTCATCAGATATTATAGTTTCTAAAGTATAGTGCTGGATCTACTCATCAATAATTATTATGCATCATGTCTTTTCTGAGATGTGGAGACAGTTGCTGCTCTTGTAGTTTTTAAAGATTTAAGTCTTTTTCATAGCGGTTGGCATATCTATTTTAAACATTTGTTTATTGTTTGAGTGAAGTGAATTGCAGCCATCAACTCTGCAACTTCAAATCTTAGCACAGAGGGTGCTGTGATAAATGCTCAGCAAATGTCTATTGATATATTAATAGTACAATGCACAGTGGCTCTGAAGTATTAGATCTAGAAAACTGAGATAATTTGCTTCTGATTCTGCTTCAAATCACTTGGGACACAACAGACATTATCAAGTAACCACCACTCAAAAATTTAGATATCTAAGTGTTTTTAGGTATGTCTTTTATTTTTTCCCTTCTAAGATTCCTCTGTAAATATAATTGAATTATGTGGTAATAATTTTTTTATGAATATTTATTTTTTATAGTTTTAATTCAACTATGGCAGTGAACTTGAATGTAACTGGCCTCAAGATCTCTGACACTGTTATTATGCATAACAATAAAAGCCTTCCCCTTAATAAGAATATTTGCCTCTTTGATTTTCTTTTACATTTTTTCATATGTTTGTATCTTCTGTAAAAAAAATAGGATTCTGGGGGAGCTGTATTTAGGAAGGGTATATAAAATAACTCAAGCAATGTCAGGTGACTTACTGGTACTAAACATTTACTACAAATTCTTGCTAATGTTGAGATAGAGCAGGAAAACAGTCAGATCACACCCCTGCTCCCAATGGGCTTACATAATTTGAGAAATAAGGGGGGATAAAAGACAAACAAAAAAGAAAGAAGAATAAATAAAGATAATAAAAAACAAAATTTACTCCAGTTAGTAAAAATTATATAAGGTAACAATATTTAAAGAGAGGTAACAATTTAAATACACTGGCCAGAACAATGAAAATTATATGCAAACATAGCAGAAGAAAAATTAAAGCATAAGTAGGGGTTAAGTTGAAAATACTGTGAAATGACTACTCTGTTTCCTTAGGGGTTTTCAAAGCAACACCTTTCAGCTTCTATTGAATTGGGCAGTCTGGGACTGAAGAGATGAGCAGATTCCCTTTACAGAGTGAATCTCTTGATATAGTATACAAACAGTAAGAGCCTGGGAGGACTTACTTAAACTGATCTGGGTGGGTTCTACTGGAATTTTTTTTGCCATTTCTCTCTCATGATAAAGAATAATTTTAACATAAAACACATTGCCTGACATTAGGACACTAAGACCATGGAGACCATTATATAAGGGTAGTCCATTTTTAAGTCTAACAGCCTTGAAGGTGTCACTTTGAGCAGGAAGCACTGTAATAGGAAGAAATAGCTTCATTATTTTGTCCTTTTTTTTTAGGATAATAACTGTGTTTTTAACAAAGCCGTTAGTTCAGTCTCATGGGATATTATTTGGGTTTTGGAGAAAGAATGCACGTTTGTTGGTCTGGCTTGAAATGTTTGCATATGGTCATCCAGTTCCCTGGAGATACTTACAGGGTTCTGGCCAAGACTGCTGCTATTGAAAATGATAAATATGTTTTCAGAAACTTTGAGCAATAGAGAGGGAAATAATTCACCTGTAACCTTTTCAAAACTTCCATTTCCTTTGGGGAACATGAATTTAGTCTCTAGCTTCATTTGACTATAATGTTGGCTGTTTCATTAAGCCTCTCACTGGGTCAGGAATAAGTTTCCAGGGGGCAAAGGCATGAAAAATGATTGGACATAGCTGCTTTTGAAGGATGCTCTCCAAATTCTTTATCTGCAGATTCCGTGGGTAAAAATTGGGGGAAAGATGTGTTATCTAAATTGGGCTAGCTCTGCTTCCAAAAACATAAAATAATTTATATTTTAGTAATAAGAAATACAAAAATGCTTACAGCTATGTCTATCAGTTTGGTTTTTAAGGTAAGGGAAGCAGCCATCCATATGAGCACTCAGATTGCTTTTAACGTTAGTGTAGTTGATCTTAGTGTATGTTAGATGAAAGTAAATATTATGAGAACTATCTTAGTTTGAGTTTCTATTGCTGTGATAAAATACCATGACCCACGCAACTTTGTAGAAAAAGGTTTATTTTAGCTTACAGGTTCTCATCATAGTTCATCATGAAGGGCAAGGAGGGAGGATCTCAAGGCAGAAACCTGGAGGCAGGAACCGAAGCAAATGACATGGAATAACAATGCTTACTGCCTGGTTCCCACAGCTTATTCACCCTGGTTTCTTCTGGCACTCAAGATTACCAGCTCCATGAGGGGCACCACACATTGGGAACTAGGTCCTCCAGACCTACCATCAATCAAGAAAATGTGCCTCAGGTTTGCCTCCAGGCCAATTTAGTGGAAGCATAGTCTCAAAATGATGTTGCCTCTTCTAAAATGATTGCAGTGTTCCATATTGGCATGAGACTAGTCAACATAGGAACATCTTAACAAACATGATTACCACTACATATGGAAGTTATAACAATTTCTGAACATATACTATATCACAGCAGGTAAGGAATCAGTCATTCTTACTGATGCTATCATCGCCATGGAGACTTTGAGATTTTTTTGTGCTCTTGGAGCTATTTTCTAACAGGTTTGTTGTGTACATTATTTCATTAAGCATCCTCATCATTCTTACAAGAATCACTTTTCAATAGCTATACTTTAGGACCAAAACTTATAAATTTCAAATAAAAATCCAAAGATCATGTAAAACTTTATATATTGTGTATACAGGCAATCTTGTATAACTAATAAATAGCTATTGAATAGATCTGAATCAAAATGTGGGAAATGATGGTATTGCTTTAAAATGCCTCTAGTGTCTATAGGTAATCTTAATTCTATTATGTAAATAAAAAACAAATTTAATTTTTAAATTAATTCTTAAATTTTAAGCACCTGAAATATTTATGTTTTACACTTGTTTTAATTAGAATTTGTATATATATGTATAGATTTTCTTCATCAGGAGAAAATAATAAGCTACAGGTATAGGGATTTTTCTGGTAATGTAAATATTTGTTCCACTTATGGGTTTAATAAGAGCTGATTGGCTAAAGGCAAACAGGAAGTGTGGGCAGGGCTACTAGGCTAATCAAACTAGGGAATATCTCAGAGTGGAGACAGGCAAGATACAGATGCTAGAGAGCCACCAGCTAGAGCTGCCACAGATACAATGAGAAGATGTCAGCAGAAACAGAGGAAAGAAGATGAAAGGCTGCTATGAGAAAAGGTACTGAGCCTTGTGGCTGAACAAAATGGGTTGAGCTGTGATAAAGGGTTAAGCAAATTATATGTCTGGTTTCTGAATAAATCAACATAAAAATAATATAAGCCTGTGTATACTTATTTGAGGCAAAGTGGGGCTGAGAATGTGTCCAAACTTCTTGTTCAGGCCCAGAAAGTCTGAGCTAGAACCTTTTACAACAGGTAGATTATCTTCCTTTTCTCTTATCCACACTGGCACAAAGCACTGTCACTTCGTGATGTGCAGATTCTGAAAATTTGCATCTACATTACCAAAGTTAACAAGGGGTGTTTTATATATATATATAATTTTATTATTTGGTAATTGTACATCATGCACCTCATCAAACTCAGTTATCAGATCTCTCAGATTCATGCCCATTCTTATGATCTCCCCATTAACAAAACCACACATTTATGCTGCTCATTTATTTCCTGGAGCATAATTAAACACCCTGTGGGAAGACTCTTAAAGAAAACAAGTCTCCTCACCCACACCCCTGCCAGAGGCCATCAATGTAGAAGTGAGGCAATGTGTCATTTAGCTATGTTCTAGCCTTGAGTTCTTACATACAATAACATCTTTCTCTTTTTATTTCTTTTTAAAGTCCACTAATGAGTGAGTACATCCCCTGCTTATCTTTCTGGGTTTGTGAGACAACACTCAGGAGGATATTCTCCAAATCCATCCATTTGCCAGCAAATTTTAGGATATCACTTTTTCTTACTGCTGAGTAGTACTCCATTGTGTAGATGTACCACAGTTTGCTAATCCATTCCTCAGTTTAGGGTCATCTAGGTTGTTTTCAGGTTCTTGCTATTACGAATAATACTGCTATGAACATAGCTGAGTTAATGCTTTTGGGGTAGGAATGTGTGTCTTTAGGGTATATGCCTAAGAGTGGTATTACTGGATTCTTGGGGAGAGTGATTCCTAGTTTTTTGGGAAACTGACAAACTGCATTCCAGAGTGGTGAACAAGCTTACACTCCCACCAACAATGGAGGAGTGTTCCCCTTGCTCTGCATCCTCTCCAGCATAGGATGTCATGTGTGTCTTTAATCTTAGCCAATCTGACAGGTGTAAGGTGGTATCTCAAAGTTGTTTGATTTGCATTTCTCTGATGGCTAAAGATGTTGAGCACTTGTTCATGTGCCCTTCAGCCATTTTTAATTCTTCTGCTGAGAATTCCCTTTTTAGTTCTGAACCTCATTTTTTAATGGGTTACTAAGGTTTTGGGCTCTAGTTTCTTGAGTTATCTATATTTTAGAGATCAATCCTCTGTCACTTGTAGGGTTGGTGAAAATCTTTTCCAATTCTGTAGGCTGTTGTTTTGTATTATTGACTGTGTCCTTGTCCTTACAGAAGATTCTAAGTTTCAGGAGGTCTCATTTATTGATTGGTGTTCTTAGTGTTTTGGCTACTGGAGTTATATTTAAAAAGTGGTCACCAGTGCCAATGCTTGGAGGGTATTTTTCACTTTCTTTTCTATTAAGTTCAGTGTAGCTGGGTTTATGTTGAGGTCTCTGATCCTCTTGGATTTAAGTTTTGAGCAAGGTGACAGGTTTGGATCTATTTCCATTTTACTACACATTACCATCCAGCTATGCCAACATCATTTGTTGAAGATACTATCTTTTTTCCATTGACTATTTTTGGTCTCTTTGACAAAAATCAGGTGCTAATAGGTGTGTAATTGAATGTCTCAGTCTTCAGTTCTATTCCATTGATCCACAAGTTTGTATTTATGCCAGTACCAAACTTTTTTATTAATGTAGCTCTACAGTGTATTTTGAAATTGAGGATGGTGATGCCTCCTGAGGTTCTTTTGTTGAGCAAAATTGTTTTGGAAACTCTAGCTTTCCTGTTATTTCAAATGAAATTGAGTATTGTTCTTTCAAGGTCTGTAAAAAATGTGTTGGCTTTTGATAGGAATTGCATTGAATCTGTCAATTGATTTTGGTAAGATTGCCATTTTCACTATGTTGATCCTACCAATCCAGGAACATGGGAGATCTTTCCATTTTCTGATATCCTCTTCACTTTCTTTCTTCAGAGATTTAAAATTTTTGTCAAACAGATGTGATACTTCTTTGGTTATAGTTACACCATGGTATTTAATGCCATTTGCAGCTCTTATACAGGATGATGTTTCCCTTATTTCTTTTTCAGCTCTTTTATCTTTAGTGTATAAGATGGCTACTGATCTCTTTGAGATAATCTTGTATCCTGCTGCATTCCAGAAGGTGTTTATCAGCTGTAGAAATTACAAACAAGGGGTCTTAAGAGAAAAAGTAACAGAAGAATCAATTTGAGAATGGCAAGTGCATAAGTTTTATATTTTCCAAACTAAAATGTGCTAGATTGGGTTAGCTGAAACTCCAGAACATAAGGTATTTAGGAGAAGTGAACTAAGAGGTCAGGAGACCTAGCAGAGTGTCTGTGTAAAGATACAGTCCTATTTAGGTGGTTCCAAACTTCATGAAAAAATATATAATTGAAATGATCCAGAGAATAACATTTGGGTATGTGTACCTGCAGGGCTCTGCTCTGACAGCATTAGCACAAATCTATAACATGAACATGTAGTAGCTTTGAAACAATTGATATCAGAGGTCTCTGCCTGATATTCTAATGTATCTTCTATGTATATCCTTTAGACAAATCTACTCATGAATCATTAGGCTCTAGGTAAAGGAAATGTGCCCAAGTGAGGCTAAGAAGGGAACATCCTCGCACACATGAGTGATCAGGATTTTCATCATTTAATACTGCAAATTAGTTTCTTACCACAAAAACAAAAGGCAGATGTATTTTATATCACATATTTGTATCATAGCCAGATGCATGCATTGCAAAAGTGTATTAGATAAAGGTACCAGATGACAAGGTAACAAGAATGTCAGAGAGTTAAAATAAATTATCTTCACAAGATTATCTTGCACTGAGGTGTTAAAGTAGGAAACAGAGGTGTACTGTAAGAAAATCACCAGCGGTTGCAAAGACAGGTCATGACATGAGTTCATTCACTTTTAAGCAGACTGAAAGAAAAAGAATCAGGTTATTTCTGAAAGTCATTGTGAGCGAGATTGATGCTTATGGTCTTAGGAAATCAATACTCTGCTGTCTCTACAGTACATCTTGATTTGTAATTCATACGGTGTTATGAAATGTTATAAATCTCAGAGAATAGAAGAGGTTCATATCCCAAGAAGTTCATGTAGGAGAAGCTAAATTCAGAACAAAATGATGACTATACCAGGTTTTCTACTTGTATTCTTTCCCTCTACTTAGTAACTCTAAGTTTATGGTAAAAAGTCACATTTGTCAAAAAAAAATCACCCACTGTAGAGCCATATTTATTTCTCTGTGGTTAAAGAACTAATTTAGAAGTTACATAGATCTCAGAGAAGTTTGCATTTGATAATATTTAAAGAATACAAATAGATATAGATTTTTAAATATGCAAGAATACAAATATCTCCTTTCATTTTGTATATCAACTTATGGCCCATATGTAGAGCATCTGAGCACCATGACATAAGAGGATGGTCATTTGATAACACCAGACAGCACATTTGCATTAGCGACAATATACCTGAAAAGACAACCTAAGGAAGAGGTTGTGTGTTTGGACTCATAGGGTAGAGTGCATCATGCAATGGAAGTCATGGCACAGATAATGTGATGCAGCTGGCCATATAGCATTTCCAAGCATGAAGCAAAATTAGATGAGCCCTGGAGCTCAGCCACTTTCTCCTTTTCATTCTAATCTAGGGATAAAATCACTCATTCAGGAAGGGTCTTCACATTTCATATATCATAGTCTAGTGTTTGTTTCCATTATGGTACTAAGTCAAATAAAATTAGCAACCTAATTTACACCACATATAAATGTTTTTTCTCAAGTTTAACCAAAATTCCAGGATCAATAATTGAAGGCTCTTTGTGATGATATACTGTTTATTTAGTAAAAATAGCCCGGAACATCAGAGGACAGGTGACCCACAAAGCCAAGCCATGAAGGTCAGGGAGTGGTGACCCACACTTTTAACCCCATCACTTGGGAGTCAGAGATCCATCTGGATCTTTGTGAGTTGAAGGCCTAATAGTCAGGCAGTCATAGGACATCTCTTTAATCCTTGCTCTAGAAGAGTTGAACCAGCACGTAAAATAGCTGGGTAGAGAAAGAAATATAAAGCAGGAGAAGAAGTTCAGCCTTTCTATCTGAGAGACCAGTCAGTCTGAGGACCCATGAAGATAGGACTTACCCTCTTTGGCCTGAGGAGTTTGCTGGGCGAGAATTAGCTGTGGCTTGTTCTATATCTCTCTGATATTCCAGCTTTTCCCCAATCTCTGGCTCTGGGTTCTCTTATTATAATACTAAGTAGAAGTCATGCAATAACTCTTCATACATCTTTTCTGTTTCTTGATTGTATAGTTCATAATTTATACTATTTAAAATTTCCAAACAGGATCTTGCCATGTAACTAGCTTAGATCTCAAACTCATTGTCATTTTACCTCCATTTCTTGAGATGTGTGAAACAAATGTGTGTCATCATAGCTGACCTTAAGAGTGGGTTTCAGAAAAAAAAGATTAGCATTTATTTTTATATTGGCAAATGATTACCTTCACAGCAATTACACTCAGGTTGGCATAACATGGCATAACAACAAAAAGAAACCTCATTCCTCCAGTATTTTTAGTGAGCTCTATCTGCAGTATGACATCAGAAAAAATGAAAGGTCTTATAGTATCGCTTACAAGTTTGCAAAAGGTAAGAACCAGAAAAATAGAGGGTTTAGGTTTATAATGATAAAAAGTGGAATCCAGTCAACTTAGATCCAAGCCTAGTAATTTTCATTACTCTGTAAGTTGGTAAAGTTTCTCTTTATTCAGTCCTTTAAAATATTTTTGTTATTATTATTATCATTATTATTGTGGTGTATGTATATATGTGTTTGTGCATGTGAGTATGTGACTATGATATGTCTGACATGTGTGACAGAATCCGTGTGGAGGTGAGAGAATCACTTCCAGAGCTATTTCTCCCCTTTTACTTTAGGTTCCAAGCACAGGACTCAGATATCCAGATTGGAGTGGGAAGTGCTTTACCCAGGGAGCCATCTCAATAATCTCATTTGTCTTTAGAACTAAAGCATTTCAATGTATGTCCATTCTATCTAGTTACCCTCTTAATTGCAACCTGGGTTAGAAGCAGCCTTTGTCCTTTAGTACATACTTCAAACTCTATTCTGAAAGCAGAAGAGATGATTTTTCTGGTGATGTGTTACAGCCAGTACCACTGAGGGTGCATTTTTGCACATTTCTTTTCTGCTTCATATCACATATTCCAGCAACTTGATATTGACCATAGTGGGGATATCAAAGAAATAGGCAAATGCTATGAATGAAACATCTTTGTTTTAATGGACAGTTTTCCACTGATTTGCTATCAAAAAAAAAAAAAAAAGCTATGGGCATGTGTTATCTACATTTATCATAACCTTTTAAACATAAGAAGCTCATAGTGTCAGATAAGCCTCATGAGACAGAAAGATGCAGCATTATCCAAAAAAAAGAAAAAAAAAACAAAGAGAATTCTTGAAATTTTATTCTAGATGAAAGAAAACTAAAAATATAAAGGGAAAATACTACTTTTAATAATACTGTTATATTCATTGCATATATACATGTAAATAACAGGCACACACATATAAATGTGATAAATATATATGTTCCTTGTGTCTCTCGTCAACATCTGATGTTGTCTACAAGTACTAATAACTCAAAATATACAAAATCTTTTGTCTTATCTGGCACTGTAGGTTTGTCCATTGGGGATGAACTCTACTATTGTTCCTACCTGCTAAGTTGCTCTTTTACAGTTATTTCCACCTAGCAAATCAATGATTAAAATAGTCCCAATGCTAAATTTTAGTGAGTATAGTTAACCATCAATACTTATTCACTTCACTTTGGTGATTTAAAAAAAAAATCCCTTATTTCCTATGTGGGACCAAGTCATACTCCATTTTCTCTCTCCTCCTTAATTTAAATAGAATTATAAAATAAGTAGGCATTTCTCATGGGATTGCTTCCCCTTTGCTCCATTATGTATGTCAGAATACATATGATTTACACTTTTCTCCTTAAGTCAAACAACATTAGTTGTTTTTAGTTTTTTTTTTTTTTTTTGAACATCTGGCTGGCATCTGGGAGATCTATTCCATGCACTATTAATCAGAATATCATTGTGAAGTATGGGTAATGAGCGATGTGAATAGAATGTATTTATATGGAGAAAAGTTGCTTTATTGATTTAATACTACTCTGTACGCTGGATCGTCTCAGTTTTCAACACTGTTTAAACACATTGCCAAAGCTTTATTTATTTAGAACTTAACGTGGTATTTTTCTTTCAGAGTGCTTGTGCTCTGTGGTAACAGCAACCAGGAAAGTTTGAAAAGGCCACTTTGTCTTCTGTCTTTAGGCATTTTCCCTCAGCACTTTCTTGGGAGTTAACTTCCATACCTGAAACTGTTTGGATTAAGGTACACTATACCCTGACATCCCTGATGTTTTTCCCTATCAAAATTCTGATAGGCTATTTGTTTGTTCAAAAGTCCGGCACTGTTCAGTCCCTCTTTTATCTGTTTCCATGTCTCTGTGTTAACCCTCTATTGTACTATTATCACCCTACATAGATATACTAAGATTAAGGCAGGCATTCTTTAGAGAGAAATTGTCTTAATTTAAGAATGAGAATATAAATTAACATTAAGAAGCTATAGCAAATGTGTATTTAAATTCACATAAAACTAACAGCCATTGGTGTTTAAATTATTTGACATTTAAAGTCATTTTATACTGAGACACACACATAGTCTCAACACTGAGGTAGCTGAAGCAGCAGGAACACTTGACCTCAGGAGTCAGGACTAACTTAGGCAACATAGCAAGACCCCAGCTGAAAACAAACAAGATGCCTTTTAAAAGCATTCTCTAACCTGAAGTGCAAATTTAAAACTGAGCAACACACTTAAATTTTCTGTCTTCAGTATTCATAACTTTCCTATTTCTTGGCTTTCTTTCTTTGCTTTAGTTGTTAATCCCCAGGAGACTCAGGACAGTGTTTATATCAATTTAGAAACAAAGCACAGTGCCGGATGGACAATGTATGTTTCTGCAATTATTAAAAAGATTTATTATTGTATTTGCTGTCCTTAAAATCTCAGCAAAGTGAGCAGCAGCTAGAAAGAATCCCTAGCTTCATTCTCATGATGTATCACTAACAGTGAGCCAAGAATCTGTATGTGCTTGTGTGTGTGTGTTTGTGTGTGTGTGTGTGTATCTGTGTGTAAAATTCTGATTCCAACTATAGAACCAGTAGCTTCTACTAATTTCCTACTCCATGTCTGTAGGCATCAGTGAGCATTGCTCTCTCTGCTTCACATCAGATCTCTAAGATAACTGGAATTCACTCATTTTCTCAATGGCCTGGAAAACAGGATGGTGAGTGTCACACTTTTAAACAGAATAACAGAATATATTTCTATGTTGGTTTTGTGATTAGGCTCCAGACTCAGGTGCAAGAGGCCTAATGAGCCAAGAGTGAGTGCCAAGTGAAGGTACACTTTACAATGAGCACCTTATACATCTGTAAAGAGACACAGCAGCTGCGGATCTTGCAAACCTGAAGCAAAGATGGAGCTTTACCACTTTCTATCATTGTTTTAACAATTGAATTTAGCACTTAGGAGGTCACGAAGCAGTTTTGTAGCTAACAGCTGCCATCTAATAAAGTAATTTAAACAGGCAGCTCTTTTTTATAAGCCAAAGCAAGATAGTCTCTTGCAAAGGATTTATCTAACAGAAAACAACCTATAGAATTCAAATAAAGAAAAATGATGCAAAAGGCACAAAATGGAGATGATCTTTACTTTTACTTTGAAAAAACCCCAGAGTGGCTATTCTCTGGTAGTCATTGGGGCCATTATGATGCCTGAGAGGAGACATGCCTTAGTTAGGGTTTCTGTTGCTGTGATGAAGGAAACACCATGACCAAAATCAATTTCGGAACAAACAGGTTTATTTTGCTTATACTTCCACATCACAGTTTATCATCTAAGGTAGATGATGCAGGAAATCAAACAGGGTAGGGACCTTGAGGCAGGAATTGTTGCAGCAGCCATGGAGCAGTGCTGTGTTTCAGGCTTGCTTAATGTGCTCTCTTATAGTATCCAAGACCAGCATCCCTGGAATGGGTCTTTCCACATTAATCACTAATTAAGAAAATAGACTACAGAGTGGACCACAGGCCGATCTTGTGGAGGTATTGTCTCATTTGAGATCCCTCTTCCCAACTGTCTGTAGACTGTGTTAAGTTGACATAAATTGAGCCAGAGCAAGGGGAAGTGTGGACAGACTATTTTTCTCTCCTCTGTTTTGAAACACAGTTTTTACTGTGCAAGTACACTTTTGAATATACACATAGGCTTTCTTTTTGCCTGTGCATTTTTTTTCCTGAAAAATTCTGCTTCTGGGATGAAAATACTAAAAAGAAAGTACAGAAAGAAAAGCCACATGAATTGTTGAACTTTTCAGGCAATACCCACACCCATTCTTTGTGAGTTTCAAAATCTGATTTTCTTGGGAGGTTATTAGGGGTCATGATGATTTACCGAATTACTAACTTCACAAGCATTTACTTGTGTTAAAGACTCAAAGAAAGACAGAGCCAGGAGAGAGGGGAAAGAGAAACATATCTTTATTCATAAAACTGTACTATGTGATTTTATAGAACAGAAAAAAAAATGGATGGAAGTGGCAAGAAATAAAAATATTTGGGGGAAATGAAACCATACCACTATTCTATCAATCAAAGTTGGGTCAGGACCACACATCTGTGAGGGACACAAAGGGACACTTACAAATATAGGCACAATATCAGTGTGTGAATGTCACTCCTCCTCTGTGCCCCACATACTCAAGTGGAAAGTGGTAGGAGATAGAGAATCATTACCAAATTGTGCATTCTTGGTCTCAGTTCACAAGCACACTCCTGAATTCTCCAGAGAGTTCAGTTGCCTAACATGGGGGTGGAGGCCCACCTCTTCTTGATCCAGTGTTGTGAGCTGTGGATGGTCATGAACTTTTCATTTTATGGGGTCTCTGGTTCTCAAGGGAAAGGGAGGCAGACACCTGCTTAACTCACGTCAAACTATACTTTTCAAACCTCTAAATACCTAACAGATGTACCGGTGAATTTCATTCTAGAAGGAATTTACTTATAAATTCAGACATTTAACACATCCCCCTACTCACAGTCATGTCCCTTTGCTAACAATTATAGTGTAGATCGCGAAAAATGACACTGTGTTCCTTGTAGAAATGAATCCACTATATTTTCTACATACTTGTTAGATATGCTCAATAAAATGCACTGAGTGTTGATTTAAAATATGAGGCAGTTTTACATATGGCACTGGAAATACAACCTGGTTAAATATTTCTGACAGCTGAAATGCTGAGCAGGTGAGATTCTGCTCACAAATCTTTCTAGAACTTTCCATCAAGGCAGCCAAATCATTCAGAGCGGTCTAGAAATCCAATTTTTTCAGGAAATTTTCCTTAACTGATTAGAGAGATGTGTTAAATCTTTCTCCCATGGAAACTTCATTATCCCAAGTCTCAACTGTCTTGTGAATGTATTTAGGCCTATCTAGTTCAAACTTTTCATGTGCTTTCTGCTCATTCTATGGATTTCCTGAAGGTAATTATTCTGTACTGCTGCCCCTTATTGAGACAAGAGGTTTCTCAATCAAAATTCCCTAAACTTTATGGTAGTATATTGTCAATAAAAGACTCATCATATACAAATGCCAACTATATGACAAGGTATGAGATTAACAAAAATGACTTACTTTTTAATTACAAAGTAGTCAAAAAACTACTATTGATGCTCAACCAGGATTGTCATAAATAAGAGATAAATATAATGGTAAATCAATAAAAAGAAAAGAGTGTAGTTAAATTTTAGCTTTGGAGATTTGGCATCTGAAGCTAGTTCAATGCCAAATTAATACTCATCATTAAGGAAAATAGATGCACATTTAACTGAACCAAGCTGAAACTTTCTTCTGATATAAGCAGTGAATACAAAAATTATGAATTGGTAGAAATTGTTATTAGAATAAGACTTACAATAGAGTATCAGAGAATAATTACAAAGTTCACTAATGTACATCAGTTCAATGAATAGTCTCTTGCACCACAAATGTGTTCAGTCACACATGTAAGGACACTGTCTTGTTAATGTGTGATAGTATACTCTATGTAAGGCATGAAGTATGGTGCATTGACAAATTCCTAAATACTAAAATCCACATGAAATTTTTATTTCTGTGAACTTAACATCTTAATTTTTGGTGATGGAAGATAAATTAGTGCTTATTATTATAGGTTATAAATGTGTGTGGCTTTGCAAAGTCTTCTGGAAGGCTGATAATGTTAGTAGTTAGAGATGTAGGTATCCTCATTCTGTGAAATATATCAGGCTTTATATTTAAATTATGTTCTGTGCCATTGTTACCATCACCAGAATACCATAGTATTTAATATAACTGTCAAAGATGCAATTCATTACTGTGAGGGAGGATGGCTTGATGATAACTTGATTCTAGATTATACTGAGATGGCTCTCATTTGTTTGTGAGGCCAATAACTATCTAGAGCTCATTCTTAGGCAAAACATTACTAATCTGATTATCTAAACTTGTAACTAAATAACATACTTTTAAAAAGAATAGGTAACTTGCTATTCCTACTTATTTTATTATCATCTATACTCGTAACTACCTACATTTTTAAAACAATCTACAATATAGAGACTAGCTAATGTTGGACAACTCTCTATCTTTTCTCAACTATTTATTAACCATTACTGTTTTCTTAATTTATTAGGGTAGAATTAATTATACCACAAAATGATCAGGACATCTTATAATAATTCATGAGCACCCTTAACCCTAGAAAGGCCATTAGTAAGAATTCATAGCACAGATCTATTTAACTCAATGTTTTGGCAAAGATATTATGACAAAAGATGTTTGTAACGAAGACAATTGAAAAATGACTAGTTTAAACAAAGAAATACATTTAAATTAGTAAGCAATTAATATCTAAATAAAAACAAGTTTTTGGAATTTCTGGGTATTGGTATACTGAGAAAAAAAAATAATCAATTAAAGTTAGCACTGAAGCTAAAGAACGAAAAAGGAAATATATTTTAGAAGAAAATTTATGTTTAGAATTTTTAAAAAAGACTAGAAATCAATTAAACATTCAATAAAGCTAAAGAAAGAATATCATTGAGAAGATAGCACATGCAAGGCTTTAGACAGATTAAGAGAAAAGAAAACCAGAAGACTGCAGGAGAAAATATCATTAATAGTACCATAACTATTGCAAAGGAGAGTCACACACACGGTAGAATAGCTTTTGTTTGGAGAAACCACCATGACTCACAGGACAGAAATGCCTTTCAGTTCTTCCTCTTGTGTTCTTCATAGTTCATCAATAAGTCTGTAATACCCAAACTTCAGAAATGAGGACACAGTCACCTCAGTAATGCAAATAAGAATAATCTTATTATTCAATATAATTTTGCTATGATTGAGCCAGTGAGATACCACAGTAGGTAAAGGCCCAAACAGTTAAACCTGATGACCTGACCTCAATCCCTCGGGGCCACAGGGCAGTGGAAGAGAAGGGATTTCTGCAAATCATCATTTAACCTCTATTAGCATGACTTGGCACATGCTTATCTACAAAGATACATATATACCCCACATAAATTAATAGACAACTCAAACCAGTTTTAGAAACCATCAAAAATGAGAGAAAAGGTATTTTAATGGGTGTCACATACAAAAGGGATCATAAAGACAGTTATAGACCATCATATACCAGGTGATAGAAAAATCTCAAAGAAATGAACAATTTCTATTGAAATGACTATCTATCAATACTCATCAATTACTATTAGAAAGCATTTTAAAATAGAGAAAACAAACAAATAAAACTAATCACAATATTCCAAAATCCATGGCTGAGATTTTGTGACTTAGTTTATCACACATTAAACATTATCTTCTCTAAGTTCTTCTGGCAAGACAAAAGATGGCTGGCCAGCTTATTTTATCTTTCCAGCATCGCCCTATTTCCAAAGCTAGCTAAAGACAGCAGAGAGAGGAGAAGACAAGGCATTAAATCTGGTAAGCATGGATATGCCTTCTGTCCACCTGTTCTCAACAGAGTAGTAGAAGGTAGGTACACAATGTTAGAATAGAATTTCTGATCAAAGACTGCTTGGACATACTAAATTAACAGACTGAAAGACACAAAAAACACATGATAATAAAAAGTTGATTAAGAGAGTATTTAAGAAGATTCAATTCGTGATTCTCTTAAAAAAATTTCCAAAAACTTAGATTTTGCAATGAAATTATAAACTATTTTTAATGTTTTGTTTGTTTGTTTGTTTTTTGCTTTTATTTTGTCTTTGAAGAAAGAATTTCTCTTTGTAGCTTTGGCTATTCTGAAACTCACTTGATAGGCTGGCTTCAACTCACAGAGATTTATGTACCTCTGCCTCCTAAGTGCTTCTGGGAATAAAAGTGTATGCCACCACTATCTGGCATTAAAAGTTATATTAAAAATATGTAAACTACTGGAATTTGTTCTATATTCATTAGATTGAGAAAAATAGGAATGTCAAAATATGTTGTGCTTGACAGTGTCCAGAACAACAAAGAAATGCTTGTTTCTTCAGTAAAAACCACCAAGAAACTAGACAAAGGCACACATATAGAAAATAAGCATGAACCCCAGTATCATGTTGTAAGTAAAAAATAAAATAGTTGAAGATAGAGAAGAAAACTACAACAAACAACAACTACAGAACTTGAATATAATAATTCAGCCTTGACATCGTGCAACCAGGCAGCAAAAGGAAATTCAGACAAAATGGCATTTTATCAGATATCAGAGCAACCCAGAGTGAAAATTAACATGCATAATAGAGAAATACATCCCATAATGTTGGTGAACACCTATAACCCTAATATTTTGGAGAATAAAACAGCAAGGTTTGGTCTTACAGTCCAACCACTGCTAGGAGGCCATCATGGGCTACTTGAAATACTATTTCAAGCAAATAAACAAACTACAACAACAAAACAATGGGAAAATATTTATAAAGTGTTTATCTAATAACATTAAATTCTGCATTCTATCAGGAGCACTTAAAACTAAATTGAGATTTCTTGAAAGAATAGCTTCAGAATGTAACATTATTGAGATGCACTTCAAATCACAGTTGCCACTTCTCATATGTCAGAATGGCTGTTAATACAATAATGCAATTATTATACAAACAGTATTGAGGTTCCTCCAAAATTTAATAATAGAACTATAGTTTGATCCTTCCTTCCCCTACTAAATATATATTCCGAAGAAATAATGTCACCTTTTAAAGGTAACCATGGAATTTCCATGTTCACAGTAGCATGTAAAGATACAGAAAAAATATAAACTGTTTTATGGATAAAAGTGTAAAAATACCGCAAAAGCAGTCCTACGATATACCACAGCATGGACTCAGATGGAAGACATTAGGGTAACCCAAGAAAGTAAGACACAGACAGCAAAATGCTACATAATCTCAAATGTATGTAGAATTCAATTCAGTTGTATAGGCTATGAAGCAAAATTGCATATTTCAGAAGTAGGAGATGGGAGAAGTGGACTGGGCATCACTCAAATATAAAAGTTTTAATAAGGATATATGCATAAATTCTAGTGATCATATGCATGCCTGGTGACAATAATCTAAAATACTCTAGAAATGCTTAAGACTTACTAAGAGGATAGGTTTTTAAATATTCCTAAACACACAAATGGCAAATGTAAAAGTGAAAGAAAACTAAATTAGCTGAAGTATGGGGATAATGTCATAATGTAAGTGTCTTTTTAATAAACAAATTTTACACTCCTTTTATCCTAATTTCACACACTAGTATTAAAATTTCAAATAACATTAATAGATTAAATACATAGTTTTTAATATTTCAAATATGCAGTAATAAATATATTAGCTGATACAATAATATAATTGGATATTGGTGGCCATTTTGTAATGCATTTGGTTTTATTCTGAATAAAGAAAATAATGCTCAGATATTTATATGTTTTTTTACTTAATATTTTAATATGAGCATCAAATGGGCACATGACTACAACAGAGTGATATAGGCAACTGAGTGATTCTGGGAATTTAAATAACAGGATTGCCATGCCATGAGCAGAGAGGTCTATAAAATTATGCTTGTTCTTGGGATCTTTCCAAACAAAACAGGTTACAGTATTTCCTGCTTTTTACAGAGGTTGCATGTCTGGAAAATTCAATATGTATTAAAACTTACCCCTAAAGAAATAAAACTTTCCAACCCAGTCTCTTAATGCAAAGGAGAATTAAATTTGGCATTTATAAAATTAAAGATAGGTTAGTTTCTATGATAATCACTAGGGGGGGATTCCAAAAGTCTCACAGAATGCAAGTTGTCTCTACATTGTGCACTATAGCCATGGCATTTGATGTATCAACTCTATCTCATGTTAAACAGTTAAACTCAACAGTGACTTTCAAAACTCTTGATAACCAAAAATGTCTCCTGCGGGTCTCCAGAACCTATTCAAAATGATCTGAACAAGTATATAGCTATATCAGAGAGGGGTAAGTTGGAAACATATGGTTTTGATTCTCCTCTCTTCCAATAACTGTCTCAGTTATGAATGATAATTCATAGGGGTTTTTTTTGTCTTTTCTGAAGTGAGGAACAGCCGTACATGTTGTTATTTATTTTTCCTTGTATATTTTTAAATGATGTAGTTATTAAGTATGGGATAGCTGCTCCCTTATCAACATTTGCTTCCTGCCTTTCATTTCCTTTAATGCTTTCCGAATTACTTTACATTGCTCTTATATCATCTTAATTTCTCACAACTATTGCCACAAAAGAAAAATCATACATAAAAAGTAAGCTCAAGTCCAGTATTGATGATATCAGCAACCATACAGAAAATCATGAAAAGATATAGTCAATGGCATTCTATTTCTTAAGAACTAGTTGAATGAGTCAATTTGTCTACTCTAATTTCTAAATATTAACTCATTCTTTAGCTCTTGAAATTTGTAAACCTTACCAAAAATACTCATTCACACCAAACTGAAAATTATCCAGACCATCTATCACTTGCCCATACTATCTGTAAAATATTGCCACAGAATGAGTTTTCAAAATAACAATGATGGAACCTGGGATATGGTTCAGTGGGTAAGAACACTGCTACAAGTGCATAAGGGTTTGAGTTCAGATCCAAGGAGCCAGGTATAAAACTGTACAAGGCTGTGTGTACCCCTGTATCTCCAGTGCTTAAGGGAATGGAGATGAGGGATTGCTGAAACTTGCTGTTCAAAAACCTATGTCTGGGTTCAGTGGGAGTTTGTGTTTTAAACTTGTGGGTCATAATCCCTTTGGGGATTCTCTCATTCTTCCACAGGGGCTACATATTAGCTGTGCTTCATACCTGGTATTTACATTATGATTCATATCAGTAGCAAAATTGCAGTTATGAAGCAGCAACAAAAATAATTTTGTAGTTGAGGCTCCACAAAACATTAGGAACAGTATTAAAGGGATAAAACATAGCAGTATGTAGAAAAATGCAAATAAATCCAAGCCTATCACCCTGCACAAAACTCAAATCAAACTGGATCAAAGACCTCAACATAAAACCATCTACACTGAACTTGATAGAAAAGAAAATGAGAAATACCCTCCAATGCATTGGCACAGGTGACCACTTCCTAAATATAGCACCAGTAGTGCAGACACTAAGAACAACAATCAATAAGTGGGATCTCCTGAAACTGAGAAGTTTCTGTAAGGCAAAGGACACAGTCATTAAAACAGAATGATAGCCTACAGAATGGGAAAAGATTTTCACCAACCCTACAAGTGACAAAGGACTGATCTCTAAAATATATAGAGAACTCAAGAAACTTGATCCCCAAACCCTGAATAACCCAATCAAAAATGGAGTTCAGAAATAAAAAGGGAATTCTCAGCAGAAATATTACAAATGGCTGAAAGACACTTGAAAAAGTGTTCAACACCTTCAGCCATCAGAGAAATGCAAATCAAAACAACTTTGAGATACCACCTTACACATGTCAGAATGGCTAAGATCAAAAACACAGATGACAACCTATACTGGAGAGGTTCTGGAGCAAGGGGAATAATCCTCCATTTTTGGTGTGAGTGTAAACTTGTTCAGGCACTCTGGAATGCAGTATGGAGGCTTCTCAGAAAACTGGGAATCATTCTCCACAAGGATCCAGCAATACCACTATTGGGCAGATGTCCTAAAGACACACATTCACACCCCAAAAGCATTAGCTCAACTATGTTCATAGCAAAATTATTCGTAATAGCAAGAACCTGGAAATGATCTAGATGTCACTTAACTGAGGAATGGATCCCATTTGAGCTGCCCCAATCTCCAGATCCTAAGCCCCAGCATACATTCAATGCCTCTCCTCTTCTGTCTCAACACCAGCAAAGGAGCTAGGCCTTGACCTCAACTCTACTGGAATTCCATTGTTCTGTAACAGTCTCTACCAGCTAGCAAGCAGGTGAGAATCCAGCCAGCCACATGGACTGCTGTCACCAACTAGATTCTGTTTTTCTGTTTCTCAATGATCCACCCTGCATCTCAATCACATCTGCGTTATTCTTTTCCAGGTGACCAGACCATTTACTTAATTTCAGCAGATTCTATAGTTCAATGAGGCCAGGCTAGATCTAGGTACCCAAATACCTCCACATCTCAGCTGAGACATACTACTGGACACAAAGACCTGCCAAACACCAGAAACTTTGACCACTTTTACCAGAAGACAAATAAGGGCACTAAAAACAAGGGGACAAAAAACTCATCCAACAAAGACAAATACAAGAAAC
The DNA here is from genome assembly GCA_004025045.1 of Sigmodon hispidus. NCBI lineage: Eukaryota > Metazoa > Chordata > Mammalia > Rodentia > Cricetidae > Sigmodon > Sigmodon hispidus. Next base: position 18,010 of record PVIH01014064.1, on the reverse strand, counting down.
AACACTCGAAATTATCCCCAATTTCTCTATGGGGACTCTAAAATCTAGAAGACTTTGGACAGATGTTTTTTAAACACTAAAAGACCATGGATGCTAGCCCAGAACACTTCACTGAGAAAAAACTTTTAGTTACCATAGATGGAAAAACAAGATACTTTATGAAAAATAAAAACAAATATAAACAATACCTATTCAAAAATCCAGCTCTACAAATGTACTAAAAGAAAAACTTCAACCCAAGAAAACTAGTTGTACCCCAAAAATATAGATAATAGATAATCCTAGGCAAACAAACCTAAAGAAAGGAAACACACATACACACACACACAGACACACACACACACACACACACACATACCACCTTCACCACTACCACCACTAAAACAAAAAATAGTAGAAATTAACAACCACTAGTCATTAATGTCTCTTACTATCATTAGACTCAATTTGTCAATAAAAGACACAGAATGGATACAAAATCAGAATCCATTCTTCTACTGCATACAAGAAACACACCTCACCTTTATAGATATACATTATCTTACAGTAAAGGGTTGGAAAAAGATTTTCCAATCAAATGGACATAAAAGGCAAATTAGTATAACTATTTCAATATAACAAGATAGACTTCAAACTAAAATTAATCAAAAGATATGGAGAAGTATATTTTATATTCACCAGAGAAAAAATCTGCCATTGAAGACACACTTCTGAACATCAATCCCCAAATTTTCCTCAAATACAAGAGCAGTCACATTTGTAAAAGGAACATTACTAAAGCTTAAATCACACATGGAACCCACACACTATAGTAGGAAACCTCAATACTCCCTTCTCACCAATGGAAAGGGATTCCAGATGGAAACTAAACAGAGAAATAAGGAAACTAACAGATATTAAGACTGAAATGGACCTAACTGGAATCTACAGAACAATTAACCTATATACAAAATAATAAAACTTCTTTTTAGAATGTCATGGAACCTACTCGATAATTAAAAACATTCTCAGTAACAAAGCAAACCTTAACAGATACAAAAAAATTGGCATTAAACCCCTGTATCTTATCAAATCAACATGGGTTAAAGCTGGAGTTCAACAACAACACAAACTTTAGAAAGCCTTAAAAATCATGGAAACTGAGCAACTTTCCACTGACTCACCAATGGGTCAAAGAAGAAGTAAATAAAGAAATAAAAGACTTCCTAGAATTAATGAAAATGAATGCACAACATACTCAAACATATAGGACACAATGAAAGCAATGAGAAGAGAAAAGCTCATAGCAATAAGTGGCTACATAAAGAATTTGAAGATATCTCACACTACTGGCTTACTTAACAGCCTACCTAAAATCTTTAGAACACACAAAAGTAAACACACCAAGGAGGAGTAGATGACAGGAAATAATCAAATTGGGGTTTCAAATCAATAAAAAGAAACAAAGAGAACACTACAAAGAATTGAATCAAAGAGTTGGTTCTATTCCTTGGAGCTTCTCTTCCTCTTCAAAATTTTTATATAAATATATATATATACATATATATATACATTTGTCAACCTGTTTATGTTCTGTAACTGTTTCAATAGGGAAGAAAGTGGTACAGCCTCTCTTACAGTCAACTGTGATATTTCCTGTGTCCTGTAATTAATTATAAAAATTAGCAAAATAAATGTTAATTTAAAATCATAACTTACATTGTAATTTATTGCATAATACAATATGATATAAAACATTTTATGATATATTATATGTGACTTATACAATAAATATATATTATGTAATATTGTCATAAAATTACAATAATATTTTTTGATAATATATTTTATTTAAAACAGATTATAAATGAAAATTGACTTCTTTTAAAATATCCTGTTTAATATTGTTTGATTATAAAATTTATAGTATAAAAACTATCTTAGATCTGTGAAGATAAATAGAAGAAATAAAATTGAAATTAAAATAGGTTATGTTCTTGCAGATTCATAGAGTATAGCAATAAAGTATATGTCTTTATACATAAAAAAGAAAATCAACAAGATAGACAAACCCTTATCTAATTTAACTCAAAGACATTCAAAAGAGAATATTCAAATTATCAAAATCAAAAACAAAAAAGGAGACATAAAAACAGACACTGAGGACATCCAGACAATCATTAGATTATACTTTTAAAAAAACCCAATACTCCACAAAATTGAAAAATCTAAAAGAAATGGACAAATTTCTTGGTAGGTATCATATATGAAAATTAAATGAAGACGAGAAAAACAATTTAAATTGTTCTGTAACTCCTAATTCAATGGAAGCAGCCAGTAAAAGTCTCCTAACCAATAAATAAATCCCAGGTTGATAGTTTCAGTGCAGAATTCTACCCAAATTCCATAGAAAACTAATGCCAATACACCTATAATTGTTACACAAAACAGAAATAGATGGTTGCCAAATTCTCTTTATGAGGCTGCAGTCACCCTGATACTCAAACCACAGGATACTCAACCAAAAAATTACAGACCAGTTTTCCTCATAAACATTGATGCAAAAATATTCAATAAAATAATGGCAAAATTAATTTTAATCAGTAAATTATGTTAATTAATCCAAGAACACATCAAAAGGACCATCCACCATAATCAAGTAGGCTTCAACCCAGATCCAGGGAGAGTTCAAAGTACAAAAATCTGGCAATGTAATTTGTCATATAAACAAACTGAAAGAAAAAAATGCATGATTATTTCATTAGATGCTGAAAAATCCTTTGACAAAATCCAACACTCCTTCCTGATAAAGGTCTTAGAGAAATCAGAGATACAAGAAACATACCTAAGCACAATTAAAACAATATAAAGCAATACTACAACCAACCTCAAACTAAATGAAGAGACCCTCAAAGAAATTTCACTAAAACTAGCAACAGGATATAACTGACTCCATATCTACTCATTATAGTACTCTAAGTTCTAGCTAGATCTATAAGACAACAAAAGGAGATATGGGGATACACTTTGGAATGGAAGAAGTCATACTTTTTCTATTTGTAGATGATATGATAGTATATATAAGCAACCCTAAATATTCCAACAGGAAACTTGTTCAGCTCATAAAAACCTTTACTAATGTTGCTTGATACAAGATTAACTCAAAACAGTTATACATTCAAAAAATAGGCTGAGAAAAAAATCAGGGAAAAAATAACCCTCACAATAGCCACAAATAATATAAAATATCTTGGGGTAACTTACTAAACATATAAAAGATCTGCATAACAAGAACTTCAAGTCTTTGAACAAAGAAATTGGAGAAAATGTCAGAAGATGGAAAGATCACTCATGATTATGGATCAGAGGATTAGCATAGTCAAAATGATCATCTTACCAAAATCAATATACAGATTTGATGCAATCTCCATTAAAATCCTAGCACGTATTTGGTTGTGAGCCTAGCTCTTAATGGCTGAGCCATCTCTCCAGCCCAAAACTTTATTTATAATTATTTGCCTTGGTGTTTGCCTGGAACTGAGAACTGGAACTACAGAAAGTTGTGAGCTGCCATGTGGGTATTGGGAACTAAACGCTGGTCCTCTGGAAGAACAATCAGTGCTCTTAACCACAGAAAAGAGAGAGTGACTGGGAGGGGCAGGAGGGAGAAGGGAGTTTGAACAAGGGGATACATAGATAAAAATGAAACTTTATTCAAAAATATATAAAAAATAAAAAAATCCCAGCACAACTCTTCACAGACCTCAAAAGACCAATACTCTACTTCATATGGAAAACAAAAGCCTAGGATATCTGTAACAAACCTTTACAATAAAATAACTTCCAGAGATATCATTATTCCTGATTTCAAGTTCTTATATAAAGTTATAGTAATAAAAACAACATGGTATTGACATAAAAACAGACAGGTGAAACAATGAAAGCCAATCAAAGACCCTGACAAAAATTTACAAATCTATGAATACCTAAATTAACTAGATGTCTTCATCAGAAGAATGCAAATAGATCCATATCAGTAGTCCTGTACAAAACTCAAGTCCAGGTGGATCAAATACATCAAGATAAATCCAGTTTTACTGAACCTCATAACAGAGAAAGTGGAAATGGTAAGTAGTCTCGAACTCACTGGCACAGGAGATAAATTCCTGAATGGAATACCAATAGCACCAATACTGAGATCAACAATTAATAAATGAACCTCGTGAAACTTAAAAGCTTCTGTAAGGCAAAGAACACTCTCAATAAGGCAAATTGGTACCCTGCAGGGTAGAAAAAAAATCTTTATAAACCCCATGTCTGATAGAGAGCTGATCTCCAAAATATATAAAGAATTAAAAAAAACTGGACGTCAAAACTCGAAATAATCCAACTGAAAATGGAGTACAGATCTAAACAGAATTCTCAACAGAAGAATCTCAAATGACTGAAAGAATTGTTCTGCATCCTTAGCCATTAGGTTAATGCAAATCAAAATGTCTCTGGGATTCCATCTTATATGTCAGAATGACTAAAATCAAAATCACTAATGACAACTTAAGTTTTAAAGGATGTGGTGCAGGGGAAACACTCCTCCACTTCTGGTGGGAGTGCAAATTTGTACAGCCACTTTGGAAATCAATATGGTGTTTTTTCAGAAAGTTGGAAATCAGAATACCTCAAGACCTAGTTCTATCAATCTTGGGCATATACCCAAAGGACCCTTGCTCAACTATGTTCTTAGCAGTGTTATTCATAATAGCCATACCCTAGAAAAAAATCTAGATATCTCTCAGCTGAATAATGGATAAAGAAAATGTGGTTCCTTTATGCAATAGAGTATTACTCAGGTTTAAAAACCATAACATGAAGATAATTGAAGGCAAATTGGATGTACCTAGAAAAGAATAATCTAGAATGATATAACCCAGACCCAGAAAGCAAACATGGTATATATTAACTCATAAGTGAATATTAGCTATAATGTGAAGGATAACAATGCTACAATCCACAGTCCCAAGAAGGGACCAAAGAGGAAAGGTTGGATTTCCCTGGGAAGGTTAAGTAGAAGACACCTCCTGAGTGAACTGGAGACTGGTGAGTGTGGGAACATGAGGGATATGGTTGGAGGTAGGAGAGAAGGAGAGTAATGAAAGAGGTGTTTCAATGGGAGGGCACATTTCAGAGTCAGGTAGAAATCCAGGCAAGGGAATCTTTCACAAATCTACAAGGAAGACCCCTAGCCGACACCCCTAGAAATAGTGGTTGCCTGGAACTGGCAATCTGTAATCAAATTGGTGACTACTCCAATTGTCATCGAAGAGCCTTCCTCCAGTATCTAATGGAAACAGATGCAAAGATCCACAGGACAGCACTGGACTGAGCTCTGAGAATCCTGTTGAAAAGAGTGAGGAATGATTGTATCAGGGGATCAAGGTCATCGCAAGGGAACCCACAGAGACAACTAACCCAGGCTCATGAGAACTCACAGACTCTGGACTGTCAGCTAAAAACCCACATGGAACAGACCTAGGGCCTCTACATATGTGTTATGTTTGTATAGTTCCGTAAACCTGTGGGATTCCTAGCAATGGGAGCTATACCTGTCCCTGATGATTTGTCTGGATTTCAGGCACCTATTCCCATCATGGGCTACCTTACCAAATATGAGTAGAGGAACTTGGTCCCACCTCAACTTCATTTGCCATGCTTTTCCTACACTCAGGAGACATTTGACCATTTCTGAATATAAACAGAGGAGGAGTGGCTAGGAGGGGTACAGAGGGGAGGGGGCGGGAGAGAATGAAAAGAGAGGAGAGAGTGGAAGCTAAAGTCAAGTTATAAGTTAAATAAATACATTTAATAAAAAATTGACTGAGAAAACTAGTCAAACTCTGAAAAACATTGTGTTGATTGTTTCAGTGATAGTACATGGAGATAGTAAATTTATCCTTGAACATCCTTTCTTTGGTAGTTGTTGCTTTCAAACACAGCAATCATGAAGATGATACTTACAATTTCTTTTCATATCCATTAATTAAGAAATCAAGATTGAATAAGATACATGAGATTCCTTTTTTAAAAAGGCAGAGCACCTCTTGTGTTGCCGCATGGTAAGGTCATCTGTGATCTGCTACATTTAGGTCTTTTCCATAGATGACTATCACAGATGTAAGTGAAACATACCTTTTCAGTGTTACCAATTAAGTCTCAGCACACATGTGGGTCTAAATATTAAAGTATTTACATCAGAAAATTTCCAATTATTTCTTTACATTCTCAATGATTTTAAATTTGGTGGTTTGCTTTTACATTTTATAAAATTTTACATATGAACTATATTAATTATATAGTAAGTACAATATGGCCACATTTTAGAAGGCCATGTTTCTAAGCATGTCATAATTACCAAGACCCTTAATAATAGTGAGATAGTTTCAGCAATCCAAATGTTCCCAGTTTTGTTTGTGTATTTTAATAAAATTCTGCTTATTTGATAGATTAATTAAAGATTAGTTTTCCTGCTTCTAAAGTTTATTTTGAATAAACTGTTTAATATAAAAATATTAAAATTATATTTATTATATAAGAGCTCTTATTCTAATGAAAGAAACCACTTTGAGGCTCAATAGAGACACAATAAATGTACAGTTCTTTAGAAATAAATTTGAAAAAAACATGAAGTTTTATTAATATGTACATAAAAAATTTTTAAATTAAAGAAAATATATAATGTTTTAATAGATAGAAATATATTACTACTCCAATAAATGTTCTAATACTCATTTTTAGAAATTAAAAGATTATTTCTAAAATTTATAAAGAACTATAAACATTCCCAATTAGCTAAGAACATATTAAAATGAAAAAGGGACATTGATTTATACAAATCAATTATGTTTAACACTAGATAATTAAAATTGTGCTGTACTGTAAAGAAAATCAACAATACCAAGAATTCAGAAATGTATTTACATATAACATACATGGAAATATAATAACAGTCATTTCCAGTGATGGCTAACAACTTCTATGCCTTATCATCCTCCTGCCTCCTCATTCTCTGGCATCCTCATCCTCCAGATCACCACAGCTATAAACATAAAACTGCCATCACTGATCTCTTACAGGTAATTCATATATTTTTGGGGGCCATCAATACAATTTAAATGAATGAACTATTTAAATCAATATATTAGTTTGAGCATAATGAAAAGACATAACCACACTACTAGAGTTTACATTATACTTTGAAACAATCATTCAAACTATATTGATTGTGTGTGTGTATTTATAACTGTAAAAAATAGCCTAGATTTTATCCACCACTTGCTACTTTCATTACTACTCAGAGAAGGGATGAACAAAGCAGAACAAAACTGTCGACAAATCCATTATGTTTTATTTCCTTTTGAAACCTGACTAGTATATTCCAGTGATAGTACACATTAATTATTGTATGTTTTAAATATCCTTTAATATATCAGAAACACAAGTTGTCACTTGTGAGAACTTCCAAGCAGCTCTAGTGATCATGATTTTCATAAAATTTAAAAAGTTAGAAAATCCGATCCCCCCCATTCAGAGCAGACTCAGAGGTGAGTGAAGTCGGGCTCCTAGCCAACCACCTGGGGAATTCCTCTCCAGGATAGGGGTCAAATCCAACGGTCTGATATCAGGTTCTGCCAGCAGACAGGCCCCCAGGCTTTCACTGTGAAGGGCCTCTTCTAGGGACCCCTAGCTTGCCTGCCTGCTCCCCCGCCCCCCGCATCTGCATCATCAGACAAGGAATTAGGACTTTGAAACTCTGCCTGCTTCATCCACAGCGGAGTCAGAGATCAAACAGACTACTTGCTCAGAAAAGGTAGAAGACAGAAAAGCTCTTTAGCCACAACTGACAAGGAGCTGACCAAGTGTGAACCACTGAAGCCATGGGCAGACACTAGTACAAGAATAAATATAACAATATAAAAAACAACAAGGCAACACCAGAAGAAACTGATGGTTATACAACTACAAGACCTGAACAGAGCAATGAAGATGAGACAGAAGGAAACCTAAGCAAAAACACTTTATTAAGATTATTGAGGACTTCAAAGAAGATATGAAAATTCCCTTAAAGAAATAGAAGAAAATACAAACAAACTGGAAGAAATAAACAAAACTTTGAAAGAAAACCAAGAAACAGAAAAGCAAAAAATGAAAGAAACATTTTAGGAACTAAAAACTGAAATAGAAGCAGAAAAAAAAAAGCACGAATTGAGGCAAAGGTAAAAATAGAAAATCTGAAGAAAAGAGCTGGAGCTACTGATACAAGCATAACCAACAGAATCCAAGAGATGGAAGGGAGAATCTCTGGAGTAGAAGACTCAATAGCAGAAATAGATGCATCAGTCAAACAACACACAAAAAACCAAAAAAGCCATAACAGAAAATACTCAGAAAATTTGGGACACCATGAAAAGATGTAACTTGAGAACATTAATAGAAAAAGGAGAAGAATACCAGCTAAAAGGCAGAGAAAATGTGTTCAATAAAATCATAGAAGAAAACTTTCCTAACATAAAAAAGAAATGCTTATAAAGATACAAGAAGCTTATAGAACACCAAACAGATTTGACCCCCCCAAAAGACCACTTACCGCATAATAATTAAGCCACAAAGCATACAGAACAAAGAAAAAAATTTAAGAGCTGCAAGAGAAAAGGGCCAACTTACCTATAAAGGCAGACCCATTAGAATCATACCTGACTATTCAGTGGAAACAATAAAATCAAGAAGATATTTGTCAAAAGTTATAGAAACACTAAAAGAGCACGGCTGCCAACCTAGACAACTATACCCAGCAAAACTATCAATCACCATAAATGGAGTAAGCAAGATATTTCATGACAAAGTTAGACTTAAACAATACCTATCTACAAATCCAGCACTTCAGAAATCATAAGAGGGAAAACTCCAACCTAAATATCCCAGATACACTCATGAAACCACAATCAATAATCCCCCAATAAAGAATGCCAGAGAAAGAAAATACATACAGGCTACCACCAAAAATAGCAGGAAATATCAATCAGTAGTCACTAATATCCCTTAATATCAATGGACTCAATTCACCTATAGAAAGACACACACTAACACAATGAATACAAAAACAGAGGCCATCCTTCTGCAGCAACAGGAAATATACCTCAATCTTAAAGATAGACACAGGCTCAGAGTAATGGGTTAGGAAAAGATTTTTCCAATCAATTGGCCAAAGAAACAAGCTAGGGATGCCATACTATATCTAACAAAGTAAACTTCAAGCTAAAATCAATTAAAAGAGATCAGGATGGACATTGCTCATTCATCTCAGGGAAATAGATCAAGATGAGATTTCATTTCTGAATATTTATACCACTAATATAAGGGTAACTATCTATGTAAAAAAACACTACTAAAGCTCAACTCCCACATCAACTCTCATACCCTAATAATGAGAGACTTCAATACCACACTTTGACCTGTGGATGGGTCAACCAGACAGAATCTTAACAGAGAAATAAGGTGTCTAACATAGGTTATGATGCAAATGGATTTAATAGATAGTTATAGAAGCTTCCACCCAAATGCAAAAGAATATACTTATTTCTTAGTACCACATGGAACTTTCTCTAAAATTGAACATATAATTGGTCATAAAACAAATATCAGTAGATACAAAAAAATAAAAATAATCCCTTGTATCATGTAAGACCACCAGGGCCTAAAGTTAGAGTTCAACAACATCAAAAATCACAGAAAGCCTACCAACTCATGGAAACTAAACATCACTCAGCTGAACCACCTCTGGGTCAAGTAGAAATAAAGAAAGAAATCAAATTATTCCTAGAATTTAACAAAAATTAATCCAAAATGAACCCATACTTAAGAAATGGAATAAATGCAGTTTTCAGAGGAAAATTCATGGCACTAGATGCCTATATGAAAAACCTAGAGATATACCACACTAAAGAACTATCAGCAGAGCTAAAAGCTTTGGAACAATTAGTAGCAAACTCACCTAGAAGGAGCAGATGGCAGGAAATAATCAAACTTATAGCTGAAATCAATACAATTGAAACAAAAAATTTACAAAGAATCAATTAATCAAAGAGTTGGTTCTTTGAGAAAGTCAATAAGATAGATAAAACCTTATCCAAACTAACCAAAAAGCAGAGAGAGAGAGAATATCTAAATCAACAAAATCAGAAATGAAAGGAGGGACATAACAATAGACCCACCCAGGAAATTAAGAGAATTATCAGGTCATACTTTGAATATTTGTACTCCACAAAAATGGAAAACCTTAATGAAATGGACAGCTACTACTTACCAAAAATTAAATGAAGACCAGATTAATTACCTAAACAGACCTATAACCCTAAAGGAAATTGAAACGGTCATTAAAAGCCTCCCAAGTAAAAAAAAGCCCAAGTCCAGATGGTTTCAGTGCAGAATTCTACCAGACATTCAAAGAGGAGTTGTTACCAAAACTCCTCTAACTGATTCACACAGTAGAAACTGAAGGAATATTGTTAAACTCTTTTTTGAGGCCACAATTACCCTAATATCCAAGCCACTCAAAGACACAACAAAGAAGTAGAATTACAGACCAAATTCCCTCATGAATATTGATGCTAAAATTCTCAACCAAATTCTGGCAAACAATATAAAAATTATATAAAAACTATCATTTACCATAGTCAAGTAGGCTTCATCCCAGAAATGCAGGAATGGTTCAACATAAGAAAAACCATAAATTTTATCCAACATATAAGCAAACTGAAGGAAAAAACCACATGATCATATCCTTAAATGCTGAAAAAACTTTTGACAAAATCCAACAATTCTTTATGATAAAAGTCCTGGAGAGATCAAGAATACAGAGAAAATAACTAAGTATAATTAAGTTATCTTACAAGAAGCTGACAGCCAACATCAAAATAAATGGAGAAAAAACTCAAAGCAATACCACTAAAATCAAGAACTAGACAAGGATGTCTTCACTCCCCTTATCTATACAATATAGTTCTTGAAGTTTTAGCTTAAGCATCAAGAGAACAAAAAGAAATTAAGGGGATACAAATTGGAAAAGCAAAAGTGAAACTATCTCTATTTGCAGATAATATGATTGTATACATAAATGATCTACAAAATTCTACCAAGGAACTTTTACAGCTGATAAACACCTTCAGCAATGTAGCAGAACACAAGATTAACTCAAAGAAATCAGTAGCCTTTCTATACACTAAAGATAAAAGGGCTGAAAAAGAAATAAGGGAAACAACACCTTTTTAATAGCTGTAAATAGCATTAAATACTTTGGAGTAACTATAACCAAAGAAGTAACAGAACTATTTGACAAAACTTTAAATCACTGAAGAAAAAAATTGAAGAGGATATTAGAAAATGGAAAAATCTCCCATGTTCCTGCATAGGTAGGATCAATATAGCAAAAATAGCAATTCTACCAAAAGCAATCTACAGATTTAGTGTGCTTCCCATCAAAATCCCCAAACAATTTTTTACAGATCTTGAAAGAACCATATTCAATTTTATTTGGAATAAAAGGAAAGCCAGGAATGCCAAAACAGTTTTACTCAACAAAAGAACCTCAGGAGGTATCACCATCCCCAACTTCAAGTTATACTATAGCTACAGTAATTAAAACAGCCTAGTACTGGTATGAAAAACAGACTTGTGGATCAATGGATTCAAATTAAAGATCCCAACAGTAACTCAAAAACTTATGAACATCTGATCTTTGACCAAGAGTCCCAAAATATTCAATGGAAAAAAGATAGTATCTTTAACAAATGGTGTTGTTATAGATGGATGGTAGTATGTAGAAAACTGCAAATGAATCCAAGCCTGTCACCCTGAACAAAACTCAAATCCAAGTGGATCAAAGACTTCAACATAAACCCAGCCACACTGAACCTGATAGAAAAGAAAGTGGGAAATACCCTTCAATGCATTGGCACAGATCCTCCACTTCCTAACTATAACACCAGTAGCACAGACATTAAGAACAACAATCAATAAGTGGGATCTCCTGAAGCTGAGAAGCTTCTGTAAAGCCAAGGATACCGTCAATAAGACAAAACAATAGCCTACAGAATGGGAAAAGATTTTCACCAACCCTACAAGTGATAGAGGACTCATCTCTAAGATATGTAAAAACTCTAGAATCTAGAGCCCCAAATTTTAAATAACCCAACCAAAAAATGGGGTTTAGAACTAAAAAGGGAATTCTCAGCAGAAGAATTACACATGGGTGAAACACACTTGAAAAAGTGCTTGATGTCTTTATCCATCAGAGAAATGCAAATCAAAACAACTTTGAGGTACCACCTTACACCTGTCAGATTGGCTAAGGTAAAAGACACAGATGACAGCCTTTGCTGGAGAAGGTGCAGAGCAAGGGAAATTCTCCTCCATTGTTGGTAGGAATGTAAAATTTTTCAGTCACTCTGGAATGCAATATGGCTGTTCTCAGATAACTGAGAATCACTCTCCCTAAAAATCCAGCAGTACCACTTCTGGCCATATACCCTAAAGATGCACATTCACACTCCAAAGGCATTAACTCAACTATGTTCATAGCAGCGTTATTCGTAATAGCAAGGACCTGGAAACAACCTAGATGCCCCTCAACTGAAAAATAGATTAACAAATTGTGATTCATCTACACAATGGAGTACTACTCAGCAGTAAGAAGAAAATGGTATCCCAAAACTTGCAGGCAAATCGATAGATTTGAAGAATATCCTCCTGAGCAAGGTATCACAAACCTAGAAAGATAAGCAGGGGATGTACTCTCTCATTAGTGGACTTTACACAAAAGCTAAGAATGCCAAGGAGCAAACCAGAACCACTGAAAAGCTGAGGACCTGAAATACTTTGGACTAGAACCTTGGAGCCCATTTTCTTTAGAGGAACACATGACCCATTCTTGATGTTGGGGTGAGGAAAGTACATCTGCCAGGAGTGGATGCTGAACTAAGCCAACTTGGGACCTTGGGACCTTGAGACTTCCTGCCCTTGCTCGGGAGGAGATAAAGTGATGGGGAGAAGAGTGAGTGACAGGGAGGTGCGGGAGGGGGAAAGGATTCTGAACAAGCGATACATGGATAAAAAATATGCCTTTATTCATAAAAATAAATAAATAAAAAATAAAAATAATAAAAATGTTATAATTTTAAAAATCTCAAAAATATAGGCTCTTATTGGTAATTTAAACTCTTACTACAAATTAAAAAATTGATTTCCAGATCTGGTATTTTTCTTCATAATCTCCAGTAGGTGATATTTTTTAAAAGTTATATTCTATGAACTAGTAAATTGTAAGGTTTTTTAAAACTACTGACCAGCCTAATGTTTCAGAATGTAAAACTCTTTTCACTAATGCAACCGTACTTAACTAAAGTTAAGATATTGTGTTTACTTAGGTTTCAAAAGTTGTAGAGATTCTTCTGTGTTGACAGACTACATCACTCACAGACTCAGCCTGAACCATTGGCATTTGATTTAGGAATCGAAGCATTTCCTTTCATTAGATACTTCTAAAAAGAAAAGAAGTTTCATTTTTAGGCTTCCAGCAGCTGTAAATCTCAGCAGCATTTCCCTTATAAATCTCCAGTGCATATGAAATTTCATTTGTCAAATGTAGAGCTTGTGATAGCCACTACAGTGCATGATGATCTGCACACAACATGCCTAGATCACTTTGCAAAATAATCATATCTCTTAGCCTGTCACAGTAACTGAACATCAAGGGCCAACTGAGCCTGCAGATAAGCCTTTGTTTTCTTTACAAAAAACATCTATATAATGGAAGAGAAGGATGGAGAACGGCAATGGTGAAGAGGGGGGAGAGGTGGGGGAGGGTAGAATGAGGAGGGGAAAGGCTGATAGGGGTGAGGCAATAATACTTAAAGGGATAACAAGTGAATATTAGAAGAACAGAGAAAATGTCTTATACTTTATGTCACGTGGAATGAGATAGTGTTTGATGAACTTTGAAGGTGTTATTTGATTCTCACATCTACTGTCTAGAGGATAGAAGTTTATACAAGATCACAAAACTCTAGATTTAAGCACCATCACTCTATCATCTATAGTTTTAGTTGTTATACCATATTGTCACCACAATTTAAAGCTGTAAAAGATTCTTACAATTTTAAAGCAATATCTTTTAAGAAAAATCTGAAATATTTTAGAGCAGGTCTTTTTCCTCATCAATATTTAAAATTTCAGTTTTGACTTTCTATTGTCTGTTTTAGTGAATGCAACCAGAATTGTGCATTAAAGCCAGAAAATCCAGGTTCATTCCATGTTAACACTTTTAAAAGAATTTTCTTGCTTAATCACAGGTTAAATCCCACATTTTTTAATTAAAATATTTTAGCACACAGAATAATTCCACTGTGGCATTTCTATAGACATATATTATCTTACTCGGATTATATTTGTCAACTGAATTTTCCTCACTGTATCTTGCTGATTTCTTTTCCTCAAAAGTTATGGGCTGGAGAGATGGGTTGGGCTGGACAGATGGTTCAGAGTTTAAGAGCACTGACTGTTCTTCCAGAGGTCCTGAGTTCAATTCTCAGCATTCACATGATGGCTCACAACCATCTAGAATAACATCTGGCACCCTCTTTGGTATAAATAAATCTTTAAAAAAAGTTACCAATTCCACTTTCATGTGCACATATACACATGAAATATATATATACATATACATATATACATATACATATATCTCTATATATTTCTCCTGCTTTCTCATTTGCCCAAAGTACTACTATCTCTCAACTGCATGCAAACACTTATACTTAATACCAATAAAATAAAATATGGGCATATCTCTGATTGCATATCAGTATTTCTTTGTTTATATATTTAATTTTTTGTGGTTGCAGTTGATCTATTTCTTTGTAGTAAGACTGTGAGCTCTGTTCAGACACTGATACTTGATAGAATGTTTCCCTCATTCATCTGATCCTTACATCATTCTAAGCTCTCTATCTCTATGTGCACATAATCTTATGAAACTGCTCTGGTGTAACCCTCAGCTTTATTCTTTCTGTGCATCATCAGAAGTTTTAGAACACAATTTTGAAGAAGACTATGATATCCTCAAGTGTCCAAACAGCAATTACTGAGCTGTATTTCTGGGAGGATTTAGTTGCTAGTACATGAACATTGAGGTGACCCTAAGAATCCCAGCTAAATAGCTTTGTGATAGACATACAAATATTTGCTAAGCAGGCCTGCAAATTAACAGCTTTGAGAGAATTTTAAATATTAATTTAATTTTGAAAGTGCATTCTTTCTAACCTCTGAGGATATGCAAAAAATGTTAGATAAAATGTTTAAATGCTGTTGGTAGATGAACATATTTACCCTCTGTGAGAGTTCTCAAAAAGCAAATGTATGTGCACTTTCATCTGAATATCAATTTCAAATAATTAAATTAATTAGCTCTCACTTTTAATAGTACTTTCCATTCATCTGAGTGTATGAGGAATGCAGAGAATAGCATAACTTGGGCAAACTGCAGATGTGACAGGGTGCTGCTTTTCCAGAAAGCCCAAGAGAGGTGTGGTGGGGTATACAACAAAATTAGAAAGTACCAGAAGCAGAAGGATCTCAAAAGATTTGTTTTGAAAATTCTGGAATCCATTAGCGGAGGTTCATGCAGAGAATTCCGTGAATAAAATACAATTTTCAGTCAGCTATTGCTACATCAATGAGGTAGCTTAGACAGAAGAAGGCTTCACTTAGGGGCAACTAAGCAAAAGAATCTGACAAATAGCCCTGGAGCCAAAGTGTGTAATATTCAGCGGCAGGACAAGAAAGAGAGACAATGAGACATGTAAGGATTAAATTCATTTCCTGTGCTGCTATTGCAAATTGCTACAAGTTTACTGGCTTCAAGTTATACACGTTTGAATGGTTTCAGTTCTGGAAATGAGTGTGTAGGGCTGTGCTTCTTCTGCAGTCTCTAGGGAGAATTTATTCGCCTGCCTTTCCCCATTGTTAGCAGTCCTCTGTACTCATTGTTTTCCTTTCTTTCCTAATCTACCTGCACAGCATCTTCAACTTTTAATTTCTTCTTGACCTCTGATACTCGACCTTGCTTACCTCTTATAATCAATATTATGTATTGCAATGGGCCAAAGTAGATTATTCAGAATAACATTCCCATTTCAAGAGAAAAAGCTAATGACATTTTCAAATTTTTCTTGACCCATAAGACGTTGCTTTTAAAGGTTCCAGGGACCAGAATATGTCATTTAGAAGGGGTAATTATTCTACCTACCACAGTGATGAGTGTAAAACTGAGCTCTAAACTGCCCTTCATATATTATCTTATGAGAAGCGATAGTTGAGGATACTATTAACTGATATAAAGAATGAAAAAATTGTTGATAGGAAAGAAAATAAATTTGTTTATGTAGAAATTTAAGTTTAGCTAACCATTAAAAAATTGACTGTAATACTAAAAATCTTAGGTGAGGAAATATTATGCTAATATAATACATTAATTTCAGGAATTATCAGATGCAACTGAAGAAATTCTACTTTGGCCATGAAGGAGTAACTGGTTCTGAACATACTTTCCTCCAAGGAAAATCAATAGAAATTAACACATATGCAGAGTAATGTTTTTCCAGAAAGTACATAATGAAAGTCAAAATTTATATTCCTTGGGCACTACAAACATTGCTTAGTTATCACAGGTATTTGCATACATGCAGAATCTTAACAATATTGCAAGGAGGTCTACCACAAGCAAAGCATGCTGACCTTACTGAATGAAAATATAAAAGCTACAATTCAAAGCAAGCACAACAGAGAACATGAATACGTACTTGAGGGTCTTGAAAACTCTATGGAAGTTCTCTTTTACTCACTGTTCATAGGATTGGATGTATAACTGAAGAGTGAGTTGCTGCACAAATTAAATGAAACTGAGAGCCAGATATCAGCGAGAAAGCTGTAATATCAGAGAGGAAACAGACCATAGTCAAATCTCACCCAGCTATCTTCCAGCTTCTTCAGCCTCACTCTAGTCACTTCTACAAAATGAATCTGTCTTTCTATGCCTGCCTTAAATATCTTTTTCACCCAGTTGTTTCAAATCCAGGTTAAGATTAAAGGTGTGAACTACTACTATTTGGTAGTTAGCTTTGAACTCGCAGAAATGCAGAAAGATCTTGTCTCTGAAGTTACGGGAATAAAGGCATAAGTCACCACTCCAGGTCTTTCCCCATGCTGGGATTAAAGGCATTAGTTACCATTTTCTGACCCTCTTGGATTGACTATGGGTGAATCTGTTCTCTGATATTCCAGACTGGCTTTATTAAATCTATAACATATTACCACAGTGAGTTTTCAAAGCATCCAAATTTCCTTAGAGTGCAGAGAAAACCACAAGGATATAAAGAAAACTAGGAAGGTCTGATGTCTATGTCCATTCAGAAGACAATATTTCCTAAGCTGTCTGAGAATCTTGCCTCACAAATAAAAAAAAAAGTTGCTCCTATTCTATGGGGAGGATGATTAATAGACAAGAAAAAGGGGAGCAAGTTCAAAGGGCCAACTAACAATAAAGGCCATTTGAAAAGCCAAATGAAGGGGCTGGAGAGATGACGCAGAGGTTAAGAGCACTGAATGTTCTTCCAGAGGTCCTGAGTTCAATTCCCAGCAACCACATGGTGTCTAACAACCATCTATGATGACATCCGGTACCCTCTTCTGTATACTATATACATAATAAATAAATAAATCTTAAAAAAATGTTGGGAGGGGGAAGAGACCTTGAATAAGGATATACAGGGATGGAAAAAAAAATTCAGAGGGAAAGATGAACACAAAGAAAATATAGGTGTAGCAATCTTATTTGTATGTCTACCCTTGATAAGCCATGCTTATCATTCTTATCCTCTATATAGTTATTGTTAACTCTTCCACATTTTAAATTCTTTTTACTGTGTTT